>CAUYPK010099136.1:0-69830 GCA_963574355.1 Loris lydekkerianus
ATTGGTAATTTAATTATAAAAAAATTAATTATGTTTTTTAACTTTTTTTTTTTTTTTTTTTTTTTTTTTTTTTTTTTTTTTTGAGACAGAGCCTCAAGCTATCACCCTGGGTAGAGTTTGGTGACATCACGGCTCACAGTAACCTCCCAACTCCTACACTTAAGTGATTCTCTTGCCTCAGCCTCCCAAGTATCTGGGACTACAGGTGCCCGCCACAACGCCCTATTCTTTGGTTATAGTTGTCATTGTGGTTTGGCAGGCCCGGGCTAGATTTGAAGCTGCCAGCTCTGGTATATGTGGCTGGCGCCTTAGCTGCTTGAGCTACAGGCACTGAACCAAGATACCTTTTTTTGGTACTAAGTCTTTGAAATCTGATCTGTTTTAATACCTATAACACATTTCCATTCAGACTAGCCAGGTTCAAGTGCTCAGTGCAGAACATTGCAAATCTAGATCTCCAGCATTACATTCCAGGCTGCCAGAGATGGAGCTCAACTTCACACCTGTCTCCACCCCAGGAGACTTTTCTAGTTCTCCTTAACTTCTTTCCAGGCTTAAGCTCTGTTTCTGACACTAGAGTGAAAAATAAACATAGGTGTGGTCACAGTCGTAGCTCATGCCTGTAGTCCCAGCTACTTGGGAAGCTGAGGTGGGAGGATTGCTTTAGCTCAGGAGTTTGAGGCCAGTCTGGGCAACGTAGCAAGACCTCATCTCTACAAAAAATTAAAAAGTTAGCCAGACACGGTGTCATACATCTATAATCCTTAGCTACTCGGGAGGCTGAGGCAGGAGGATTATCACTTGAGCTCAGGAATTTGAAGTTGCAGTGACCTATGATAAAACCATACCACTCCAACCTGAGTACAAGACCCTGTCTCCATTTTTTTTCCTTTTCTTTTCTTTTCTTTCTTTTTTTTTTTTTTTTTGAGACAGTCTCACTCTGTTGCCCAGGCTAGAGTGCAGTGGCATGTTCATAGCTCACAGCACCTCACGCTCCTTCATTCAAGCAATCTTCTTGCCTCAGCCTCCCAAATAGTTGGGACTACAAGTACTTGCCATGACACCCAGCTAATTTTTCTGTTTTTAGTAGAGATGGGGTCTTGCTCTTGGTCAGGCTGATCTTGAACTCCTGAGCTCAAGTGATCCTCCCGACTTGGCCTCCCAGAATGGTAGGATTACAAGCATGAGCCACCATACGTGGCAATGTTCTCTCTTTAAAAAGAAAGAAACCCGGGTGGTGCCTGTGGCTCAGTGAGTAGGGCGCTGGCCCCATATACTGAGGGTGGCGGGTTCAAACCCAGCCCCGGCCAAATTGCAACAAAAAAAAATAGCTGGGCGTTGTGGCGGGCGCCTGTAGTCCCAGCTGCTCGGGAGGCTGAGGCAGGAGAATCACGGAAGCCCAAGAGCTGGAGGTTGCTGTGAGTCCTGTGACATCATGGCACTCCACCAAGGGCAGTAAAGTGAGACTCTGTCTCTACAAAAAAAAAGAAAGAAACCCGGGCAGCACCTGTGGCTCAGTGAGTAGGGCGCCGGCCCCATATACTGAGGGTGGCGGGCTTAAACCTGGCCCCAGCCAAACTACAACAAAAAAAAATAGCTGGGCATTGTGGTGGGCGCCTATAGTCCCAGCTACTGGGGAGGCTGAGGCAAGAGAATCGCCTAAGCCCAAGAGCTGGAGTTTACTATGAGTTTTGACACCATGGCACTCTACTGAGGGCTACAAAGTAAAACTCTATCTCTTAAAAAAAAAAAAAAAAGAAAGAAAGAAAGTAACCCTTGGGCAGTGCCTGTGGCTCGAAGTAGGGCACTGGCCCCATATGCCGGACGGAGGTGGTGGGTTCAAACCCAGCCCTGGGCAAAACAGCAAAAAAAAAAGAAAAAGAAAAAAAGAAAAGAAAAAGAAATCTTCGTCTCAAAAAAGAAAAAAAAGTGAAATAAAATACAAAGTGGGGCCTATGGGAGGGGGATACCTTTTTTTTTTTTTTTTTTTTTTGAGACAGTTTTACTTTGTCACCTTTGGTAGAGTGCCATGGCCATGACATCATAGTTAACAGCAACCTCAAGCTTTGGGCCTCAAGCGATTCTCTTGCCTCCTGAGTAGCGGGGACAACAGGTTCCCACCACAATGCCCAGCTATTTTTATTTATTTATTTATTTTTTATTTATTATTTATTATTTTATGTTTGTTTGTTTGAGACAGAGTCTCACTATGTCACCCTTAGTAGAGTGCCTTGGAGACACAGCTCACAGCAGCCTCAAACTCTTGGGCTTAAGCAATTTTCTTGCCTCAGCCTCCCAAGTAGCTGGGACTCCAGGTGCCTGCCACAATGCCTGGCTATTTTTTTGTTGCAGTTGTTTAGCTGACCTGGATTGGGTTCAAACCCACCACCTTCGGTGTATGTGGCTGGTGCTGTAACTACTGGGCTACGAGTGCTGAGCCCTGGCTATTTTTAGAGACAGAGTTTTGCTTTTGCTTATGCTGGTCTTGAACTTGTAAGCTCAGGCAATCCATCCACCTCAGCCTCCCAGAATGCGAGGATTACAGGCAAGAGCCACTGCACCCAGCAGGAAACATTCTTAGTGCAGAGGTGGTCCCCAACCATGGCCCCCAGACTGCCTGATTGAGACAGCAGAGAAGTGAATAATAGTTCAGGGGTTAGAGTTGTACAGGTCACATTTCAAATCCTAGCTCTTCTGTTTGCTACTTCTGTCACTTTGGTAGATTTAGCTTATCTCTCTGCACCTCTGTTTCCTTATCTATAAAATGGAGACCATGATATTACCAGTATCTTCTAGGTATCATGAAGATTTACAATTAATGCAAGGTGCTAGCGCGTTGTTTGGCATGTAGTAAGAGTACACGATACCATGTTAACAAATGCAAGACAGGAACCTTCACTTTATGTGCAGTGAAGGCATGGTTTCCTTTAGGGGAGTCCAGAAGCATTTTTATTTATTTATTTTTTTTAGAGACAAGAGTCTCACTGTATCATCTTCGGGTATAGTGACGTGGCATAGCGACACATCTCACAACAACCTCCAGCTCTTGGGTTTAGGCAGTTCTTTTTTGTTGTTGTTATTGTTGCAGTTAGGCCAGGGCTGGGTTCGAACCCGCTACCCTTGGTGTATGGGGCCTGCCCCATACCCCCTGAGCCATAGGCACCACCCAAGGTTTAGGCGATTATCTTACCTCAAGCCTCCCGAGCAGCTGGTACTACAGGTGCCCGCCACACCGCCCAGCTATTTTTTGTTGCAGTTTGACCGGACCGGGTTCGAACCTGCCACCCTCGGTATATGGGGCCAGTGCCCTACTGACTGAGCCACAGAAGCACCCACCAGAAGCATTTTTAGAGGGACAGAGTTGGCTTAGTAGCCTACCAACTCCTGCCTCCATGTCTTACAGAGCCACCTCTAAGTGATGACCTACAGCCTTCCTCAGCTGTATCCAGCCCCACCCAGCCGGGTCCCGTCTTGTACATGCCATCTGCTGCCGGAGACTCGGTGCCTGTGAGCCCCTCCAGCCCGCATGCCCCCGACCTCAGTGCTGTACGTGCCTGTCCTGGGGAGTGGGTGGACACCATCCCTGTCCAGGAGCCAACACCTGCCTCTCATGATTCCCAGACCCACAAAGGGTGTTTTTCTCTGTCAAGTCCCAGGCCTGGGGAAGGGGATGGGGTAGTCTCCATAGCCTGTGTTGATCAGCATGGGTAGGACTGGTTGAAGGAATAAAGCTTCATGTCATCCCTACACCCAATTCCCTTGTTAGGTTTAGAGGTCCCTGGGTGGTTGTTGCTGCCCATTGACAGATGAAAGTGAATCTGAGCTCCTTGCTGAAGATCCTCCCTCTAGGACAGAACAGTGGATGGGCCATACGGGCTGCCTGCATTGTGCCCACTGGCCCTTCCCTCCTCTGCAGCTCCTCTGTAGAAATAGCAGTCTGGGCAGCCCATCTAATCTCTGTGGCTCCCCACCGGGCTCCATTAGGAAGCCCCTCAACCTGGAGGGCATTGTCTTCCCTGGAGAGTCTGGTCTGGTCCCCGGAAGCTACAAGAAGGCTCCTGGTTTTGAGAGGGAAGACCAAGTAGGAGCGGAGTACCTGAAAAACTTCAAATGCCAGGTAAGGGGCAGGGGGCACAACAGAAGACACTTTAAGCCCAGTGAGGTTGGTTTTCTCACATATGGGGCTAGAGGAGCTTGGAGGAGTGTCCTGGGGAGGATACCCAGGAGCTAGGGTTTCCCTGTCTTCAGTCTCTTCAGGACACAGCAGAATGAGTAATGATCACTCTGTTTTACAGCCAGAGGCTAGAAAACTAGAGAAACCAAGCAGCTTCCTGTGTGGCTGGGAGAGCTAGTTACTAGAGGAGCAGGGATTCCCACCTTGATAAATGGTGGGGCCTAGGGAAGCGGGACAAGAGGGACCCCTAACTGGACTTAGGGAGAAACCTCTTGGCCCTGTCTGAAGCTTAGGAGCTTAGGGTGGGAGGGAGATGAGTATGTGTGTGTGTTAAAGGAGGTTGTGTGGTAAGCAACAGGTGTCTGCCATCACCACCTGTGCCCGGTACCTGTATCCTCAGTGAGCCTTGGTAGAGTCAGGTGGATTCCTTACTCAGGTGCTCCCCACAGTGCCACGTTCATCCTCAGCTCTCTGACTTTTCTCTTTCAGGCTAAATTAAAGCCCCACTCACTAGAGCCAAGAAGTCAAGAGCAGCCGCTGCTTCAGCCCAAACAGGTATAGAGCACTCAGCCCCCTTTTTCCCCTTCTGGTATCTTTTGTGGGCAGGACTGGCTCTGATCCTCAGGAGGCATTAGGAAGTAGGGGGCATCACTTTCCCATAAACTGTGAATAGGACTGATGGTGTGGGGTGTCAGGCTTGGGACCCTGATTTCCTAGCCTCAGCAGTCAATTAAAAAACATCTTTGGTCAGGTAAGGTGGCTCACACCTGTAATCCTAGCATTCTGGGCAGCTGAGGCAGGTGGATTTCCTGAGCTCACAGATTCGAGACCAGCCTAAGCCAGAGCAAGACCTTGTCTTCAAAAATAGCTGGGTGTGGGCAGCGCCTGTGGCTCAGTGAGTAGGGCGCCGGCCCCATATACTGAAGGTGGCGGGTTTGAACCCAGCCCCGGCCAAATTGCAACAACAAAAAAAAATAGCCAGGTGTTGTGTGGGTGCTGATAGTCCCAGCTACTCAGGAGGCTGAGGCAAGAGAATCGCCTAAGCCCAAGAGCTGGAGGTCGCTGTGAGCTGTGATATCACAGCACTCTACTGAGGGCGACAAAGTGAGATTCATTCTCTTAAAAAAAAAAAAAAAAAAAAAATAGCCAGGCGTTGTGGCAGGCACCTGTAGTCCCTGCTACCTAGGAGGCTGAGTTAAGAGAATTGCTTGAGCCCAAGAGTTTGAGGTTGCTGTGAGTGATGACACCATGGCACTCTACCGGGGGCAATAAAGTGAGACTCTGTCTCTCAAAAAAAAAAAAAAAAACCTCTGGAGCATCAGTCCTGTGCCAGGTCAGGTGCTTCCTGCTCCCTTCCCTGCTTTAAGCCTTGAGAGGTAAGTGAGCCAGGCAACCTCCAAGACACATCTCTCCAACAACAGCTTCAGTGGGGTGTGGGGGCAGCTAGACAGGAGCTGAGATGTGCCTCCTCCCTAACCCTCCTTCCTTCCAGCCCCAAGCCCCATCTCCAGCCTCTGGCTATGGCCTCTACTACAGGGGCGTCCCATTGCCTCTCCTTTCCCTCTCTTTGCAGGACGTGTTGGGCATCCTCCCCACGGGCAGCCCCCTGACCTCAAGCATCTCTTCTAGTATCACCTCCAGCCTGGCAGCTACTCCCCCTAGCCCTGTGGGCACCAGCAGCATCCCTGGCATGAACGCAAATGCTCTGCCCTTCTACCCCACCAGCGACACGGTAGAGTCGGTTATAGGTAATTAGGCCATTGCTATTTGCAAGCTTAGGATTCAGAGACACCTCAGTTTCTGAAGTGAAACTCAAATCAGCATAACAGTCACCTTAAAACATCTTGTCTTGAAAGAAATCAGAGGGTAGGCACTCTGGGCCCTTTAAGCTAAACAGAAAATGAGCTCAAAGTATAGGACCAAGACTGGCCCTTGTAGTTTTTTTGTGCAAATTAGCATCTTATCCCAAGACATATCATTTGGTCCCTGTTAATTCTCTCACTAAATATCTTACAGCTATTAGAATTCATTGCCTGTTCTTTCAGTGCTCATTTAGAGGTACCTGCTTTGTGGCAGGTTCTACGGCAGGCACTGGGGAGATTGATGACAACACACTGTTCTTACCCTCTAGGAGGAAAAGTGTTTCCACTCTCCCAGTCCAGTTCATTAGTGGGCAGTGGACATTTGTCCACTGCACTAATCACTGAGGGCCCAGAGACCTGCCCACCTTCTGTGATCACAGGGCCAAGACACAGGAGCTATAACATCAGGTGATATAGGACCTCTGTCAGGGGCAGGGACCCAGGGTTAGGACTTGATTCCCCTGGAGGTATCAAAGGAGGCTTCAGAAAAGAGAGACACTTTGGATTTCACTGACTGACAGCACTAGGGGATCATTGTTGTCAGCAGGAGTAGTTCAGGCAAAGATGCAGAGGCTCAAGACAGCATGAGGGCCAGTGTGGCCTGAGATTAATGATGTAAGGGGGCAGGAGATGAAGGGTGTTAGGTTGTTAGGTGGGTCTCAGAACCTCAGGGGTATGGGCCCTCAGGAGGCCAGGATGCCCAACATCCTAATCTCTCTGTCCCTAGAATCCGCTTTGGATGATCTGGACCTGAATGAGTTTGGGGTGGCCGCCCTGGAGAAGACTTTTGATAACAGCACTGTGCCCCACCCAGGCAGCATCACAATTGGTACAATGCAGTAGATGGGTAGGGTAGCCTGGGAGGGCTCCTTGGGGTCCCACCTTGCCGATGTGGCCCACTGGGTTGCCCTGCCCTCACCCCTCCTGGGCCTCTCTTGCAGGCGGCAGCTTGCTGCAGAGCTCTGCACCCGTCAATATCCCTGGCTCCCTGGGCAGCTCTGCCTCCTTCCATTCAGCATCCCCGTCCCCTCCTGTCAGCCTCTCCTCACATTTCCTGCAGCAGCCGCAGGGCCACCCGAGCCAGTCAGAAAACACATTTTTGGGGACTTCAGCCTCACATGGATCTTTAGGTAAGCAGAGACATGGTTCACTAAGGGAACCTAGCCAGGAAATTTGCCTTTTAGAAAGTACCTTTGGCCAGTCTGTCCACTGCATATCAGCCAGACTAGAGGTTAGAGCAAAAGTTGGGCAAGGAGGCAGTCAGGTTCCTGCCCTTCTGACCCTGGACAATGATTTAGCCTCTCTGCCTTTGTTTCTTCTGCTGTGAAATGGTTGTAGGGGCAGCACCCATCATAAGGTTGTTGTGAGGATTGAAATAATGTGATTGAAGCAAGGCCAGTGCAGTGAGATGCAAGTCTCAGCTGTCAGTGCTGAGGCCTGGTCTTTGTCACCATTTGGTTCAGTTTTGCCCAATCCCCTAAATCTCTAAGAGGCTGGCCTATACCATCCAGGCTCCTTAGAGACCGAGAAGTTGATAAGTCACCCCTAGCGCGGGGGCCTGTTCCAATAAGCAGAGGCTTTGGGAAAACCCAGAGCTAGCCTGGAAGGCTGTTTCTCCAACACAGAATTACAATGGTGTGGATTGGGGCTCCAGAGGCATGACGTGATACAGAGACTGGTGAGGATGTCCCCTGAGTGGACACTATCCCTCAGCTGTTCAAAGAACAGGAATTTCTTCCTGAGGGTGCTGGGCACTGGGCATTCTTTTTCTTCTCTTTTCTTTTCTTTTTTTAGACGGTCTCACTATATTATCCTTGGTAGAGTGCTATGGTGTCACAGCTCACAGCAACCTCAAACTCTTGGGCTTAAGCGATTCTCTTGCCTTAGCTTCCCAAAGTACCTGGGACTATAGGTGTCCTTCACAACACCCGGCTATTTCTTTTTGTTGTAGTTGTCGTTGTTTGGCAGGCCCCAGGCCTGGTTTGAACCCGCCAGCTCTGGTGTATGTGGTTGGCACCCTGGCCACTGAGCTATAGGCACTGAGCTTTTTTTTTTTTTTTTTCTGAGATAGAATCTCACTTTTTCGCCCTGGGTAGAGTGCTATGGCGTCACAGCTCACAGCAACTTCAAACTCTTGGGCTCAAACAATTCTTTTGCCTCAGCCTCCCAAGTATCTGGGACTACAGGCGTCCACCACAATGCTTGTTTATTTTTTTTTTTTAGAGGCGGGATCTGACTCTGGCTCAGGCTGTCTTGAACCTGTGAGCTCAAGCAATTCACCCACCTCGGCCTCCCTGAGTGCTAGGATTGCAGGCGTGAGCAGAACATTGATTTCTTGGCACCTTTTCAGTTTGGAGGAGGTGGTTGTCCATTTAATGTTGATTCTGTTAGCTTTAAATGTTTAATGTCGCCATTTTCTGACTTGCCCCATATTCTGGAGGCATCTTGATTGAGCTCTGTTTACTAGCTACATGTTCATTCTTCCACCATATGATTACTTTTAGTTTAGTTTAGTTTAGTTTAGTTATGATACAGTGGTGCTCTCTCACCCAGATGTGAGTGCAGTGGTATCTCCATAGCTCACTACAGCCTCCAACTCCTGGGCTCTAGTGATCCTCCTGCCTCAACTGGTAGCTGGGACTACCAGTGACCACCATGACGCCTAGCTGATTTTTCTATTTTTAGGAGAGATGGGGGGGGGGGGTCTCTCTCCTGCTCAGGCTGGTCTTGAACTCCTAAACTCAATTGTTCCACCTGCCTCAGCCTCCCCAGCTGCTGGGATTATAGGCATGAGCCACACGCCCAGCCCTACTATGTGATTATTAAGCACAGCTGAATACATAGGGGTGTGAGCCCGACAGTCCCTGCTGTCATGGTGCCATGGCTGATGTGGAAAGCAGAGTCCACAGCCACTAGAGTCCTGCCTAGAATAACAGAGGGGACCTAACCTGTGCAAGGCAGTCAAGAGGGCCTCCTCTGAGGAGGTGGCTCCTCTCCTAGAGAATAATTGTCACCTGAGAGGACAAGAGAAAAGGGCAGGACAAGACAGCCTGCTGATGGGCCAGCCTCGTGTGTGGTGATGTCCCTCCTCTGGGACAGGGCAGTGAGCTACAGTGCACAGTGCAGTGCCTCCACAAAGGACCACACCCTACATCTGTCGGTGTACTTGTATTGCTCAGAGGACAGAATGTTTTAAATCTAGTTCTGGAACATTCTGGCTGGATTAATAAGGAAAGAACAAGTAGTCACCAGAAGAATACATGAGCAGAATGAGGCCAGAGATGGACCTGGGCCCCCTTAGAAAAATGAGGGCTTCCCTGGGGCCAAGGAACAGCGGCATGTGGTATTAGTGAACACCTGGATGGGGGCAGGGGTGAGGGGTGGTTCACTGGGAGAGCAGCCCTGGAGTCAGACACTCCGCCTATGTTCTGGCTCTACCACTTACTCTCTGTACATTCTTAGTCACACATTTTATCCCAGTGTCCTTGTCTATAATATAAACAAGGGACAGACCAAAGGCTTCCCAAGCTCTTCTGGTTCCAGCTCTGCCACTGTATGAGGCTCTAGCTTGTGTCCTTTCTCCTTCATCTTCTGGACATCACATCAGGCTGTGAGAAGGCTGTGGGGCGCCTTCTGACTCCCTCCCACTTGGCACTTCCCAAGTCCCTGAACCACTCTGTGAGGCAGTGAGGGAGCCTCATTTTACAGATGAGGATGCTGAGACTCAGAAGTGGCACTAAAGTTCAGTCTGACTTAATCCCCAGCACCTTCACAGTCTGCATTCTAGTCCCTGCAAAAGTCCCAGAATTACAAAGATGGGGCTTTGCACACCCACTCAGGCTAGGCTGGCCAGGGCCTGGGCCTGGGCTTGGGCCCGGGCCCAAAGCCTTCCAGAGCTGATGTTCCTCCCCTCCCTGGGACAGGTCTAAACGGGATGAACAGCAGCATCTGGGAGCATTTTGCCTCTGGAAGCTTCTCCCCAGGTTCTTCTCCTGCTTTCCTGTCAGGGCCAGGGGCTACTGAACTGGCTCGGCTTCGGCAAGAGTTAGATGAAGCCAATGGCACCATCAAGCAGTGGGAGGAGTCTTGGAAGCAGGCCAAGCAGGTACTGGGCCCCACACCAACCTGCTCTCCTCAGTGCTTTGTGGCATCCGGCCCAAGAGCATCCATGTAGAGTGGGCATGGGGGTGGAGGGGAGCAGGGGCCCAAAAACAGAGCAGAAACTCGAGGGTTTTTTGTTTTTGTTTTGTGGTTTTTGTCCGGGGCTGGGTTTGAACCCACCACCTCCAGCATATGGGGTTGGTGCCCTACTCCTTTGAGCCACAGGCGCCGCCCCAGAAACTGTTTTGTTCACTCTGCCCCCACCCTATGGGAGGACTTGCCTTGCCAGTCAAGGCCCTGGGGTGGCTAGTATCACAGTCCCAGAACTCTCTCTGTGAGCTACTTGTATATTCTAGTCCCAGGACCAGGTGGTGCCTCTCCCCAAAAGTCCCAATTCTAGGGTTCTAGATTTAGGGCTCTAGGTTCTGAGGTGAGCCCTCTGTCTAGTTGCAGCCTGGCTGCTCCTGGGAAGGCTGGCCAGAACACAAGCTCTACCGTGTGCCCCCTTCCCTGCTAGGCCCAGCCCCCTTCCCTCTACCCTCACAGGGAAGATTTTCTGCAGATGCTGAAACCTCTCTTCTCTGCAGGCAGCCTCAGCCTTCTCCCTGCCCCCTCCCCAGACAGCAGACCCCACTGCCAAAGTGTTCCACCCAGAGACCCCCAGAGATGCTCTCTGGGGAGCAAAGGGAGCAAGGGTGGGGGACCATCATGATAAGGTGCTGTGTGTTGGGCCCACAGGCTTGTGATGCCTGGAAGAAAGAGGCAGAAGAGGCTGGTGAGCGGGCCAGTGTAGCTGGTGCCGAGTGTGAGCTGGCCCGGGAGCAGCGGGACGCACTGGAGGTGCAAGTGAAGAAGCTCCAAGAGGAGCTGGAGAGGCTGCACTCAGGACCGGACCCCCAGGCCCTGTCCACGTTCCCCAATCTGGAGGCACTCTCACTCTCCACCCTCTACTCCCTCCAGAAGCAGCTGCGGGCCCACCTGGAGCAAGTGGACAAGGTCAGCCCAGGAGGTCAGGGTGCACCAGGTGGGGGTGATCTAGACTCTTGACGCGGTCCAGGCTGCTTTGGAGATGGCCGTCCTCCTCTCTACCCAGCACTGGCCTGACACTCTGGATGCAGGGCTGCTGAGAGAGGGAGGGAGAGTGTACACTCAAGGAATTGGGAGCTCTGGGGCTTAAGGGCTGTCAGTGCTCACTCCTAGGTCTTCTGAGGGTGGCGCTGACCTGAATTACATTAATATGCCTGGCCCTAAGCAGCACCCTTACTATGAGCTCCCACCTACCAGCAGACCTTCCCAGGGTGGCATGTCACAGCGGAAAGAGCCCATTCTCCTTCACAAAGCATTGGCAGCCAGACCCTCAGATGTGACCTATACCCCTGGGCACATCACAGTCCTCTTTACGCCTTGTTTTTCTCATTGGGAGGACTTGGGGCCACCATAAGATTGAAGGAGACAAGAGGCAAAAGCCCCCATGAGCAGAAGGGCCCTCCCAGAAGGGAGCTGCACAGCCCAGCACCAGCCCTGCTCTCACTTGCCAGTGGGGTCCTAAGGACTCACTATTTTGGGGGTTGTTTTTTTTTTATGTTGCCCTCAGTAGAGTGCTGTGGCATCACAGCTCACAGCAACCTCAAACTCTTGGGCTTAAGCGATTCTCTTGCCTCAGCCGCCCAAGTAGCTGGGACTACAGGTGCCCACCACAATGCCTTGGCTATTTTTTGTTGCAGTTGTTTAGCTGACCTGGGCTGGGTTCAAACCTGCCACCTTCAAGTGTATATGGCTGGTGCCGTAACCACTGTACTACGGGCGCCGAGTCTAGAGGCTCACTGTTGAGCTCAGTGCTTCAGTTTCTTCATGACAAGGGGGATGAAGTAAGAGTCAAGGAAATACCTTCTTAACTCAGGGCCAGGCCAATAGCAGAGACCACACTAGTGACCATGATGCCACTTTCCCACAGGCTGTGTTCCACATGCAGTCGGTGAAATGCCTTAAGTGTCAGGAGCAGAACCGGGCAGTGCTGCCATGCCAACATGCCGTGCTGTGCGAGCTCTGTGCCGAGGGCAGCGAGTGCCCCGTCTGCCAACCCGGCCGGGCCCACCCCCTCCAGTCGTGACCCTGCAAGCCTGGCCCAGCCTGGCCCAGATCTTCTCACCTAGGACTTTTTAAAGTATATATATATATATATATATATATATGTATGTATGTATGTATGTATGTATGTATGTATATGTATATGTATATGATTATGTACACGTATACGTATATGTATACATTTCCGTGTGTGTGCAGGTATGTGTGGGTGGTGTGAACAGTGTCTGTGTGTATATCTCTACATAGATATAGACACACACTTTAAAACAGACTTACCAAGCACTTTTTAAAAAGAAAAAACTATTTTGCAGTCCCCCTGCCCACACCCAACCCTTCGCACAGCAGAGACAAAATCCCCTCTTCTCCCACTGGCCTTTTTGCAAAGAATCTGTTTCTGTCTTTTTTAATGTAGGAACTAACTATTTTTAACTTCCTGGGGCCTGAGCAGGGAAGGGTGGGAAGCTGGAAGGGACCGACAGGAGAGAAGCCTTCATGACAGGCCCTGCTCTCCCAGTCTCCCCAGGGCATGGGGCATGGGGCATGAAGGGCTTAGGACCTTCAGGACAGACCCGGTCAGCAGCTGTGATGGCCTCAGGGAGGCCCTAAGGGATATGCTGGGGTCTGAGCCAGCCTAGCTCCTAGTTTTACCAAATGTGTAGTCCTGGGCGAAACAGCAGGGGCTGATGGGCCAACGCTGCAGGGCCAGCCCCACTCCTGACGTCTGGGCCCTTGAAGCTCCTTGAGGGTCAAGGTCCAGGAGCTCCGTCCCTCAGGTTCCTGAAGCCTGGGGTCCCTCTCAGTTCTCTTAACCCCTGGACTCCCTAGAACAGCCTCCCTGGCCCCAAGGCCACCCAAGCACTCCCTCTCTGTGACCTCCCTCCCAGCTGTCCTCAGCTCTTCCTGCCCCCTGTCCTCTGGCACGGCTTGGCCTACCGTGCTGTCCACCCCCTCCCTCTGGCAGCTAGCAGGGCAATTGGTGGGGAGGAGTGCAGACTGAGGACCAAGGGGGGCCCAGGCCCTGCCTTCCTTACCAGGACAGGCTCTGTATGCATTCCTTGGTGCTCTCTGAGTGCAGCTGATGTCCTGCCCCTGTTCTGGGCAGATGCCTGTGTGCATGTGTGTGCGTGCCTGTCCAATGTATATTGTGTCTTAGCTTCCATTTTAAAAATTGTTCTGTACAGAGAGAGATGCAGCAGGGGTGGGCGGGCAGAGCAGACAGAGGGCAGCAAGCAGCGACCCCACTCCCAGCACTGGGTGTCTGGGGTAGGAGCAAGAGGGCTGCAGAGGGTCTGGCCCCTGGCCCCAGCCAAGGCCCCTCCTTGGGCTCAGCACGAAAGGGCTTACAATGAATTAAGTGAAAACTTTTTCCTTTTTTACAAAAATGCAAAAATCAACAAAGCTCCAAAACTATTGGAAATAAAATATGAACTTGCAGTGGCAGCTTATTTACATGTGGGTGGGGAGTGGGCTCCATATGGAGGCCTTTGGGCCTTGAGGTGGGCCAGGAGCCAGCTATGGAAGTAGGCAAGGCAGCCGGAGAGCCATGAAGGCCTCCAGACAGTGGAGAGCTGTGTGACCCAGGCCTGCTGGGGTTGGCAAGACAGGGACACAGAGACCTCCCAGGCCCTGTTACTTCTCTGTGCAGGGCTGTCAGCTGTGACTGCTTCTTTACTTGGTATTTTCCAAAAGGCAGTAGGGCCCCTAATTGTTTCTCAGAGAAGACAATGCCTTTTCCCGGGGAGGATTTGGTGGCAATAGAGGAAGTATGTTGTGCTTACCCTACTTAATTCACCTGCCCCTGTGAGCTGGGGCACCCAGGCTTTAAGAGCTACATGCTACCTCCCCCTGCTCTCATCCTAGCTGTGTCCTCTTTGTGTGGCTTCAGGTTCACAGCTGCGGGGCCATGGAAAATCATCTTATCAATGTTAAGAGAACTGAGTAGGCCTCGGGCTCCAACTCCCGGTGCATAGGGGCCACCTGTGCCAAAGCAGGACAGGGATACATCTGCAGTCCTGCTGTATAGTAGGCCTCCAGGCCTCACGTGCACCCATGGGAGGCCCTGCTCACAGTACTTTCCCCCAGAGGAAGAGGCCCTTGTTCTAGGCAGCAACCACAGAAACTCATGTGCCTGGTAAAATGACTTGTTCGAAGCCCATGGCCAAAATAACAATAGTGACCATCACACTAGCCCCTGCTTCTGTGTCTGTTGCTTTGGAATGGGGGAGTGAGAGTAGGCCAGGCCCCAGGGGAGAAAGGAAGTAATGCGGCCCGACTAGCTTTCTGAGCCCCACTGTAGGCCAAAAGTAAAATTTGGGCAATGGATTGGTTTTATTTGTTTATTTTGCTAAGAAAGTTTCTAGGTGGCAGATGCTTTCCTAGGGAGGAGATATTCTCATACACGAAGCTAGCCAAACTGGCCTTTCTGCTTCCATCCCTCCATGCCAGCCCTGCTGCTTGCCAGCTCGCTCTCTCTGAGCCAGAAGGTCCTTGGCTCCAGGTTCCTTGGCAGCCCCTGGGGAAAGAACCAAGGCTCCCTCTAGTAATGGACACCACTCCTCCTCCTCCCACAGGGCAGATGGAGCATTACATTTGGCAGGGTCTCCTCTCCCTTTCCCAGGAGGTTCTAAGTCTGTAGCCCTGGACCCAGTGAGCCTCCCCTCTTCCTGCCAGTGGCTGCAGGCAGGCTGGGAAACAGATGGCCCAAGACCCTGACCACCAGAGCAGTTTTTCCAAGAGGGGATCAGGGTCCTGAGATGCTCCCTTTGCTGCTGGGATATGGCAGAAAATGTTATATCCTGGATAGGTATGGTGAGGAGTAGAGACTCTGCAAATGGGCCCTGCTCTGGTGGGGTGACCAGGCGAGCCTGTGTTAACACTAACAGCAGTCAGGGCTTCCCCCCATAGCATCCCTACTGGGGAC
The DNA here is from genome assembly GCA_963574355.1 of Loris lydekkerianus. Classification (NCBI taxonomy): domain Eukaryota; kingdom Metazoa; phylum Chordata; class Mammalia; order Primates; family Lorisidae; genus Loris; species Loris lydekkerianus. The sequence goes on from CAUYPK010099136.1 coordinate 15,146, forward strand.
CTAGCCCAACCCCCAACCTGCCCTGCTACTGCCCTGCCCTTGGGGCATGCTGGGAGGCCTGCTTGGCTCTCTGTCGCCTCAGCCTCACAAAGGCTTGGGCCTCTCCATCGCCCTTCCGACTCTCCAGCAGCTGCAGAATTGGATCCCCTGTGGAGAGAGGAGTTTGCTAGTCAGATCTGGGGACTGGCAGTGCCTGGTGTGTGTGGGGGGACACAGCATAGCCCTGTGCGCCCACCAACCTAGAAGGAAAACAAGTGAACAACACAAGACACAGCCTGACAGGCAGGGCTAGAAGCCTGGCAGAGTGCTGCCCCAATTGTAGTGTTAGAGGCTGATGTGTCTGAGGTGGTGACTCTTCTTAGGTGAGAACATGAAGCTAGCTCATTAACCTCTTTGCACCTCAGTTTATTCACCTGTGAAAGCACTAATAATACCTGACTCATAGGTTGTAAGAAATTCATAGAATTAAAATGTGTAGAGTTGGCCCTCATAAGTACACAGGTACAGGGGTCCCCTCTCTGTTCAGAGGGACCAAGGTCCCTCTCCGCCAATAAACTTTTGTTGACCCTTCACCTCCAGAGACAGTCACATTACACTTAGCCTAGCTTAAATTTCACTGATCTCTTAATTAGATCCCATGGCTCATTCCACTAGATTCCATCTCCAGGGAGGTATTTCTCTGACCCTCTCTCCCCGGGGTCCCTCCAGCCTACCGTTGGGTGTGGGATATGTGAGGGGTAGGCGGGTCTGAGGGACCTCGCCAGGTTCCTCGGAGCCAATCAGCCCAGGCAGCTCACACAGCGGCAAGAAGGCCTCCCCTTCCAAGTCATCACTTCCCAGTGTGTCATGGTCCAGCACGGTGAGCAAGAGGCACGCCCCAGCCTTCCGGCACGGCTCAGCAGACACAAGGCTAGCAGAGAGAGTCAAGCTCAGATCCTTGCCCTGAGTGCCACCATCCCCAAACCCAATACATGGGTTCGCTTCCTAGTTAAGGACAGGCCAAGGCCAGGAGAAAAATGCCAGCCTGTGGGCTGTTTTACAAAGCCAGTTCTCAGCCATGTGACACATTGTCTGCTCTGACCTGGAGCTGATGCTTTAAACCAAGGGTCCTGAGTCCCCACACCTACCTGTCTTGAGGAACAGAGAGCCTCAGGAACAAGACCTTTCCCTAGGAGCCTCTGAGTTTAACATGTAGGACTCCGGGTATCACCTCTATTGGGCCCAAACGTGGTCATCTCAGGGCCCCAGTTTGGAAGAGCAGACCTCAAGGAGTCCAGGCTGGGAGAAGAGGGGGACGGACTCACAATTCAAAGGTCTCATCAAACAGTGGGTGAAGGTCCTTTTTGTGTTTCTGGGTCTCCCGGGCGGCCAGCTCTGGGAACTCATGCCTGGGCTCCAAGGTCAGCTGGACAAAGGGGTCGCTGGAGCCTGGCAAATATCCCAAAGAAGGGGATGATGGCTAAGGGACTCCCAGCCACCCTGCCCCCAGCGCCACAGCTGTGTCCCATCACCAACTCCTTCTGGTAACCAGGGGAAATGGCACCCAGAGCTACTGCCATGTGAAAACAGGCCCCAGGGATGCTGGGACACAGCACATGAAGAGTGGCCAATGGAGAGCCTCCAGTCACCATTGGAATCCAGGGGCAGCAGGCTGGAAGCGCTGAGCAGCTCCACATGCAGCTTCTGCTCAGAGGTGCGGTAAGAGGCCTTGACTGTGACGGCCCCCAGCTCCTCAGAGGTGGTTTCTTCCTGGGGTAGAAGAACATGGGCAGGGTCAGCTGGGGGTGGTGGGAAGGCCTACAGTAAGTGTAGCACCAGGGAGAGGGAGCTCACCTGCTGCTGAATGCGGCTGCAGAAATACCTCTGGATGAGCTCCCGGCTGGAGGCTGCCTGCAGCTCCAGGTCCCTCTGCAGAGCCTGGGGACCAGTACCTCCAAGAATCTGCCTGAATTGTTATACCCAACCACAGCCCAGTACTGCCCTCTGGGGTGAGACATCAGTTTGAAATGGAAAGCACTGGGGTGATGGGACCACAGGCAAGGGTGCACCCTCAGGCATGCCCAAGCAGACAGCATTAAAGAGGTATAGACAGGGCTGTCTTCACAGGTGTGTGCCTGTGCTTAGAAGAAATTCTTGGTTTAATGTTCTGCTATCTTTACCATCTTAAAATTTGTAATTTTTTTTTTTATCTTATCGCCCTCAGTAGAGTGCTGTGGCATCATAGCTCACAACAATCTCCAGCTCTTGGGCTCAAGCAATCCTCTTGCCTCAGTTTTTCTATTTTTACTTAGGCTGGTCTCGAACTTGTGAGCTCAAGCAATCCACCCACCTCGGCCTCCCAGAGTGCTAGGATTACAAGTGTGAGCCACTGCACTCAGCCAGTAATTCTGAATAAGGGACCCGCCCACCTTTTCATTTTGCAGTGGGCCCTATAAATTATGTAGCTAGCCTTGGCCACAGGTGAGCACAGAAAGACTGGCTCCTCCAACCTCCTACCCAGAAGCTCACCCAAACCCCCCTGGTACCTGGAAAGTGGCTGTGTACAGGGCCTCGGGTGGCAGGCCACAGCCTTCAGCATGGAAGCAAATCTCCAGGTTCTAGTGGGAGACATCAGAGGTGACCCCAGGCTCTCTCTCCCACCAGGGTTATTATCGCTGTGGCTGGCATTATTACCTGCAGAGCAATCTTCAGCCTCCTTGAAGCCAGACATGAGCTGCGTTGGGAGGTGGCCACCTCCACCAGCACCATGAGCGTGTGGGTCCAGAGCAGGGTCAGAAGACTGGAGTGAGAGCCAGAGGGATGCCAGTTACCAGACAGGAGGAAGAGGAAGCAAACATGATCTTGAGGAAGGGGAGGCCTTTGGGAGCTAGGCCCATGCTACCTTCTACTTCCTGTCTCCCAAGTGAGGCTAGGGAAGAGGGCTGGTCTGAGGAAAGGAGCAGAAGCAGTGGGTCCCAGCCAACCTGTCTCTTAGTCTCTTGAGAAGACCCTCCTTAGCAGGATTATGGAGCTAACAAGGCCAGGGCAGGGGTAGATGGGGGAGGAGGCAGGCCCAGTGAGGAGCCCTGATTCAAGCCCAGAGCAGCCACAGCAAACAGATCTCAGCACCCCAGCGTGGGTAAGCACCTGTGCTGCCCTGCAGGGAGAGGAGAAGCGACCAACACAGTCCTGATAAGTAACAGAAATGGATACATGGAGCAAATCTCATCTCAGTGGAAATTTAATGCTAGTTGGGGCGGGGGGCAGCTCATTGGCTCATGCCTGTAATCCCAGCACTCTGGGAGGGGAGGCCAAGGCACGTAGATTGCCTGAGCTCAGGAGTTTGAGACCAGCTTGAGCACAAGCAAGACCCAGACTCTACCAAAAATAGAAAAATCAGCCAGGTGCTGTGGCATGTGCCAGTAGTCCAGCTACTTTAGAGGCTGAAGCAAGGGGATCTCTTGAACCCAAGAGTTGGAAATTGCTATGAGCTGTGACACCACAGAACTCTACCCAGGGTGACAGAGTGAGACTCTGTCTCAAAAAAGGACAAAAAGAAAAAGCTGAACAAATGGGCCGGGCGCGATAGCAGTGGCTCACGCCTGTAATCCCAGCACTTTGGAAGGCTGAGGCCTGTAGATAGCTTGAGCTCACAAGTTTGAGACCAGCCTGAGTAAGGGCAAGACTCTGTCTCTACTAAAATAGAAAAACTGAGACAAAAGGATCACTTGAGCTCAAGAATTAGAGTTCGCTGGGAGCTATGATGCCAGGGCACTCTACCCAGGGCAATTGCTTGAAACTTTATCTCAAAAAAAAAAAAAAAAAAAAAAGCTTGGGGCATTGCCTGTGGCTCAAAGGGGTAGGGCGCCAGGCCCATATGCCGGAGGTGGTGAGTTCAAACCCAGCCCTGGCCAAAAACTACCAAAAATAAAAAAAAAGCTAAAAAATGGCATAATAGCATAATACGGCCTAAGAAACAAAGATGAAGCCCCGTGTGGTGGCTCACGCCTGTAATCTTAGCACTCCGGGAGGCCGGGGCCAGTGGATTGCTTGAACTCATGGGTTCAAGACCAGCCTGAGCAAGAGCAAGACCCTGTCTCTAAAAATAGCCAGGCATTGGGTGGTGCCTGTGACTCAGTGGGTAGGGCGCCGGCCCCATATACCGAGGGTGGCAGGTTCAAACCCGGCCCGGCCAAACTGCAACAAAAAAACAGCTGGACATTGTAGCAGGTGCCTATAGTCCCAGCTACTCGGGAGGCTGAGGCAAGAGAATCACTTGAGCCCATGAATTTAAGGTTGCTGTGAGCTATGTTGTCACAGCTCTCTAACAAGGGTGACGAAATGAGATTGTCTCAAAAAAAAATAATAATAGGTGGCGCGCCTGTGGTTCAAAGGAGTAGGGCACTGGTCCCATATACCAGAGGTGGCGGGTTCAAACCCAGCCCCCGCCAAAAACTGCTGCCAGGTGTTCTGGGTCTCTGCTTTAAGACATCTTTTTTTTTTGAGACAGAGTCTCACTTTGCTGCCCTCGGTAGAGTGCTATGGCATCACAGCTCACAGCAACCTCAAACTCTTGGGCTTAAGCAATCCTCTCGCCTCACCTTCTCAAGTAGCTGGGATTTTCACAGGCACCTGCCACAACACCTGGCTGTTTTTTAGAGATGGGGTCTCTTGCTCAGGCTGGTCTCAAACTCATAAGCTCAGACAGTCCACCCGCCTCAGCCTCCCAAGTGCTGGGATAATAGGCATGAGTCACTGCGCCAGGCCTAAGACATCTTAACTTAAAAAAAAAAAAGACACCCTAACTAGAAGTTCTCTGGCATTGCAGCAAGGAACACCAGTTGCTTGTAACATCAGAAGGGAGAGAAGCAGTTAGGACAGCTCTGAAGATGGCCAGGACTAGGGTAGAGAGGGCAAGCAGATTTTGACTTAGCACAGTGTTGAGAGGTCATGACCTCCCTGTCCCTGGGAGCAAGCATTTGAGCAGAGGTTGGTTACAGCGCCTAAGGGAGGTCACCAAAGAGATTCACCCTCCATCCTTCAGACTGGATGCTAAGCTGGAGGGGTCCTTAGGAGGAGAGGGAGAGGGGCAGAGCCCCAGGGCAGGGGCTGCTGCAGACCTGTTGAAGTTCTCCTGGACCAAGTTGGTATTCATGTAGCAAAGCTCCACCTCCAAGAACTTCATCAGCGGCAGAATGGCCTGGGAAAGGGTGTGGGCACATCTGGCTCTGATCCAGACCCACCCCATTCCCTCACCCTGACCCCTAGGAGCCAGGGGCCAGGAGCTTCCATGTGCTCCATTTGTAACAACTGCAGGAGCCAGTTCTGCCCACTCCTCTGCTTCCCTCCCCATTGCTGAGTCTGCTTCAGCCACATGGCCCGTGACCCTGCCAGGCCTGGTCTACACTCAGCATCCTCACCTGTGCTGTTCCCTCTTGCCTGGAATGCTCTTCCCTAGAAATTCTTATGGCTCCTTCTCATACTTCCTATGGGACTGACTCAGCTGTCCCTCTCTGGGAAAGTCCTTTCCCGGCTACTATCTAAAAATACAACCTTCTAACGTTTCCCACCCTGTTCTCTGTTGTATTACTCTCTTGAGGACTTATCATTATCTCACACACTGCACAATTGCATGTGCCTCCACACATGTGCGTCCATCTGAGTGCGTATTTATAGTTAGAGCTACGGCCATTGCTTACTGATTTAGCTCTTCTTAGCCTCCATAACTAGAATGTAAGCTTCAGGAAAGCAGGAATTTGTGTTGTGTTGTTCACTGATCTGTCCCCATTCATAAATCAAGGCCTGGGACAATGTGGGTGCTTAATGAATAGTTGATGAATAAATAACCTCCCAAACAAAGGTGTGCATCATGATACATCCCGTACAGATGAGGAACTGAGGTCAGCTGGCTTGCAAACGTGGGATGCAAATCTAGTAAGCAGCTTAGAAGGATGCACACGCAAGTGTGTTTGGCTGTACAGCCTAAGCCTGTCCCCATCCCCGCAGTTTCCAGAGACTGGCAGTGCTGGGGGAGCCCGTGAAGTAACTCAACCTGGACCTTACCATGTTGGCTGCCTGGGCCTGGTCCTTCTGCCCTGCAGAGGAAGAAACTGAGACCTAATGAGAGCTTAGTGGTTCTCAACGAACTGTATTAATGGGCCACAACATTAGAAAGGTTGAGAACCACTGGTAGAGCTTATCTCTAATACTCCCAGGACTTCAATGCTCTGCCCAATCTCACAACACCAGACCCACTGAGCCAACAGGGCAGTGAAGGTCACTCACATCCTCAGGTGGGACAGACTCCCTGACGCCCACGAGTTTCTGGATGTGCTTGGCAATGCCCACTTCCAGCTGGGGACACAAAATGATAGAAGAAGGGAGGCCAGGGCATGAGTGGGGGCTCAGAAGATTTCACCAGGAGCCTGAGTTTAGGTGCAGGAAGGGGCAGGGGCTGGACATCAGGTCCTGCTGGGGCCAGGCTTCAGGCTGAGGACAGGGTAGGATGGGGTTGCTATGGGGTCGGACAAGGTACCTGCTCAGCCAGGGTACGGACACCAGTGCGTATCTCGTGGCCCAGCCCGGCCAGTGCACCCTGCAGTTGGGCATGCAGTGTGTTCTGTAGCTGCCCCTGCTCCAGTACGGCCCCCACCCGCTGCTCCAGGGCCTCCCAGGACAGCTGTGTGGGCAGTTTGCCGATCACTAGCCGCAGCTGCTCCATGTCATTCACCACCACGCACAGCTGGGGACAGGCATGGGCACAGGGACACAGCTTCCTGAACTATATCAAGACTGGCACCCCCACCTGGCAAGACCCCCAGCCCCAGCTCTGGCTGGCCCTTACCATGTTGGCTGCCTGGGCCTGGTCCTTCTGCCCTGCAGAGAGCTCACGGGCCCGGGCCTTTATAAGGCTGCAGTACACCAGGGCCAGCCGACAGGTGTCCTGGGCAGGGATGGGCAGGGGGAATTGAGCCATGGGAAAGACAGTTGGGGAACATGGGAATCTCAGCAACTTTGGAGATTTAGGAAACGGGCTTTGGGAGGCTGTTGTGTGATAATGTGGAAGAAACACTATGTGGTAGTGAGGCTGTCCTAAGAAGGGAGGAAGGACACGTGGAAGATGCTGCACCTCCACAAATTTGACAGTGATCATGAAGGCCTCCTCTGGGTCTGGCCAGTCCAGCTGCCGGGCAGTGTGGCTGATCTGGGCAAAGCAGGTTGACAGATCCACAGCTGATGTGCTATGCTTGGTCAGCTCACCCAGGGGCACCAGCTAGGGGAAGGGAGAAGTGCTTAGAAAGGAGGGCTCCAGATGCTGCCAAGTCCCACTCCCTCTCCAGAAGCATCCACAGAGGAGCTACCATAGCCAAGAACAGAGTTGGGCAGGGGGCTCCCCTTGGGACAAGTAAGCCTCAGCCCACACCCTTTAGGCTGCAGGATTCATCTGCAGAGTGAAGCCGCAGTTAACTACAAGGGTATCAGGAGGCAGCATTTGCACACAACTGGCCTCAGGAGTGCCAGAAAGGACATTGACAGCGAATTATCTGCTTTCACCTCACCCTAGAGCAGTGGTTCTCAACCTTCCTAATGCCGTGGCCCTTTAATATAGTTCCTGTGGATCCCGACCCACAGATTGATAACTGCTGCCCTAGAGGAAAGGGTGAGTCCAAGCCCCATCCCCAAGTCTGGCCCCACCCCTACCTGGTCCATCTGCACTGCACGCTGCACCCGTGCCAGGGCCACGCTGTATGTCTTCTGCAGCCAGGAGGGGATGGCCGGCTGGAACCAGCAGTGGAAACTGTCCAGGGCCAGGACTCCATCCCTGGGGAGAGCCAAAGCAGCTCACCATTAGGAAAGGCCGTGGCTGCTGCAGGCCCTGGGCCCTTGTGGACCCTCCTCTCTCCTATGCCCCAGTAGCCCGCCCATAACCACCCTGCCGGCCACCTCTCCAAGGGTGCTGGGTGCAGCTGACAGAGCTCCTTGAGGCTGATGTAGAGCTGGAACAGACTTTCCCCCATCTCTGGGGACACGGGGCTACCGACTGCTGCTGTGTGGTCTTTGGCCTGCTTGGCCACCTGCAAAGGAAAGGCATGCTGGGCAGGGCACAGAGCCTAGCGAATGTCGCAGGCTAGGGACAGCGGAGGGACTCACCAGCCACTGCAGCTCTAGGAAAGCAACAGAGAAGAGGTCGATCTTCAAGGCACTGGGGGAAAGGCAGTAGGCATCACCCAGTAGCACACCCAGGGTCCCTCAATCCCAGGTCTGAGCTGAGCTGCTGACCCTCCACCTCCCGCCCCTGCTGTCTGCTCACTTGAGGAAGATCTTGTTCCATGTGCGCCGGCACTGGTGCAGGTCACAAACAATGTCCTGTACTAGGCTCAGCAAGGCCTTGCCTGCCTCCAGCATGCCCTGGGAGAGACAGAGGCACACTGAGCAACTGAGCAAAGCTTCAAGGGGCAGGCACCCCCACCCTCCTCCCTGCCCAGCTCCTTACCTGCACCATGGGCTGATGGTGCTGCTGCTTCAGGTGGAACCATTCAAAAGTGCCAGTCTGCCAGCAAGAAGGCAGTGAGCACAGGGTCCCTAGGCTCAGGTACACTCCCCCCTATTCCCCAGCATGGGTACCATACCCGCAGGGCCTCGGTCACCAGCTGGGACAGTGGGTCGCTGTCTGGACACAGTTCTCCGAAGGCCTTCATCTTGCACATCTGTACCAGGACCCTGTGAGGTGGAAGGGCTGTGCCCATAAGGCCTGCCACCCCTCACCCACCATTCACACTCCTCCAGCAGGCTTCCCCATCCCTGCAGGTGCCTCTGGCTGCTCCTTCATCCCTAACCCCACTAAGGAAGAGGAGGGGAGCCACTGACCTGAGAAGAGACTGCAGCCGGGCAGGAGAGTCAGAGACTGAGAGGGGGAAGACAGAGCGGAACCTCCGGATGAGGGAGAGGCCATAGGCCAGCAGGGACTGGAAGGACGCGGCCAGCTCCTCCTGCTGCAGAGCCAGGAGCTGCATTAGGGGCCAAGAGCCCTTTCCCTGCCCAGGACTTACCTGCCCAGCACCCCTTGCTCTAGCCCAAGCCCACCTGCTCTGCCTTGAGCCGGCCCTGGATCCACTGGTACTCAATGCTGGTGATGGGGTGCAGAAGGCAGCTACTGGGGAACTCCAGGCTCTGGTAGAGGCAGCTGTAGGCCAGCCACTGCCTGTGGACAGGGCAGGCATCCTCAGCCATGGGGATGGCACCCCTGTTCCAGAGCCTCTTAGGGAGCTCCACCAAGTAGTACAGGCTGGAAACTACTGACCCACAGAAGTTTGTTTCCATAGATGTCTTTACAATTGCCCGTCTCTTAAATGGGAATATATGTTAGGATTTCTTGCAAAAAGTCAGATCAAGGGACTTGAGTCTTTGTGCACATATGGCAAACAGCAGCTGGAATTTCCCTATGTGTGAAGGGGTGACTTCACACCTGAGGTCCCAGTGGAAGGGCAGAGGATATGACAGAAAAGCAACCCAGCGACAAGCCCAGCTCCCTACTTGACACAGTGGCCACCTGCTTGGGCCCTCTGAGCAAGCCAGGCCCCTCATCATCTGGTGCCTGTTCCAGTCTCCAGCCTTACACCATCCACCCCTGACTCCAGGAAGACTCACTGCCCAGGGGCCTCGGTTACTCGCTGCCCCAGACCCAGAATTGCCTTCCACAGCCTCCTCCTACTCCCAACAAGCCAGTATCCTGCCTTGGTCCCCTCCCTGGGGACGGAGTCCTGGATCTACTTTTTTTTTTTTTTTTTAACCCGCCACCCCCCCGCATATGGGACCGGTGCCCTTCCCCTTTGAGCCATAGGCGCTACCCCCTGGACCTACTTTTGTTCTTCTCACATGCACTGGGACATCTGTGACTCCTGTGTGTCCTTCCTGCTGTTTCTGGAATCTGACCAGGCACTGGGGCATGCTAGGCCCTCAGCGTGGATTTGTTAATGTCAGTACATGCATTTGCTCACTGGGAGAAGGGGCTGGGCCTGGGGCAGGGGCAGCAAACTCAAATGCAGAGAGGACTCAGGAGACGTAACAGACTGAAGTGGGCCTGATGGCAACCATGACAGTGGTAGACACATAGCTCTGCTCTGGCCAACCACAGCCCAGCAAAACAACAGCCTTAGCTGGAGATCTGGATCCCTATGTGAAATGTTCAGATTTTTCAAAGTTGATAACTGATTCAAAACTTAAGACATAGTTTGGTCCCAAGAGAAGTCTCCTAGGGAGTAGACCATGGGCTGCTAGCTTCTAGGAGGGCAGGAGGGGCAGGAGGGGCAGGAGGGGCTGTGCACTCACGCCATGGACTGGTGGAAGTCAGATAAGTCCTTCTGCATGGCATGGAGAAAGAGAATGGTGGTCGCCTGGGGACTCAGCAACCCGTCCCAGGAGGTGCTGCCTGTCTGAGGGGAACAGGTAGAGGAGTGTCAGAACCTGATAGGCAGGGCGGCGCCTGTGGCTCAAAGGGGTAGGGCGCAGGTCCCATATGCCGGAGGTAGTGGGTTCAAACCCAGCCCCGGCCAAAAACTGCAAAAAAAAAAAAAAAAAAAAGAACCTGATAGGCAGCCCCAGCTGCACCCAGCCCTGGGAAGGCAGTACCTGGTGCTGCGTGACCTCATGGGACACAAGCTGCTGCAGAAGATGGAGGTGCACGGTGTAGCTGGGCTGGGAGCGGCTGGCTGTAGTGGCTCTCTGCAATGCAGCCTCTGTGAGCATACAGGACCCCATGTGGGGTGCAGCTGTCCTCCCCACCCAAGCTGGGCCACTGAGGGGGTTACCACAGTCCCTGGCCCAGCCTTACACCTACCCGCTTATGAATGAGCTGGAACTGGAGGTGACACTGGCCCCGGTCTGGGTAGGTCTCGGTGCAGGGCTCCAGGGGGTACCACTGGTCCTCCCGACAGCGCATGTCCTGGTACAACCACGATTGTCAGGACCTCATGCAGTCAGGGGGAGGGGAGACAAGGGGGCAGACCCCAGGTTCTCTTTGGTGAAGACCTGGAACCCCTCCTCATATCCCTAGCCCCCTTCCTCCCTTACCTGCAGTCTCAGAACCACATTCCCTAGAAAGTCGTCCTGGCCTTTGTCCTTACGGGCCTCCTTAAAAATCCTATTCAAAGCAGAGTTCATGAGGAAGATGACCAACCAGGCTGGAATGTGCCCTACCTGCAGCCACTTGCAGTCCAGTACGTGTGTGGGAAGTGCGGGAGCCCCCACTCCTTCCCTGTGAGCCCTGAGGCACCTACCTGCGAAGCCCGTGTAAATCTGTGAGCTCCCCTAGCTTCTGTCGGACAGACTCTACAGTGTCCAGGTCCCTGGGAGGGGCAGAGGATTGAGCGAGAAGCAGAGACGGTATCTGTGATCCCTTCTGGGAGGAAGCATGGTCACCCTCAGCCCTTGACCCTTTCTCTTCCCCATCCCTAGGGGCAGGGCATGTACCTCACTTACCACATGTCCAGATGAAAGTTTGCATTGGTGATGTCCTCAAACTCCCTTGTAGGGAGAAAAGGGCATGGTTGAAGGTCTTGAGGGTTAGGATCAGACGGAGCCACAAGCAACCCCAGCCCAGAGCCTCTCCTTGAAAGTTGCCATCTCCAATATCACCTGCTTGGACTCGTGCCTGGTCCCTGCCACATCCCTCTTTCCCTCCCAGACGCACCCTTTCTCCTTTAAGGTAAGGCTTCAGACACCCCCAGATTCAGCCAGAGCTTTCCTGCTCCCCGGCTCACATGGCACTGATGTCACTGGTCTGACCTCTGTTTTGAGGATGGGCTCCTCCTCTAGTGTTCACCCAGGGCAAAGCCCCACTTTGAGCCAGGAAGACCCACTAATTGCTTGACTGGGGGAGACCCTACCACCCAGAGGAGCCCTGGACAAGGTAGGGGCTGGGGCAGGGCCACGTACAGGATAAAGGTCTCATCCCAGACGGGGTTGAGTGTCTGACTGATGACCTGGGTGCGATGGGTCTGCTCCTCTGGGATGGTGTGCCTCACCACGGCCTTCTGTCGACGCCGGGCCCCCGGGCTTCCCCCCAGCATGCCCACTCCCTGCTCAATACCCAGCAGGCAGTAGGGGTCACTGAACCCTGGGGAGAAGTGGGGAGGATGATGCAGCCAGGTAGTCAGTCCTATCCCAAGGGCTGAGCAAAAGGGGGCGCTGGGCAGAGGCAGGCTGGGGGACTTGTGGGAGGTGCACTCCTGCCAAGAGTCAGACCCTGGATGAGAGAGGAAGAAACCAGGAAGCAGCCCCTTGAGCGCCCCACCCATACTCACCACTGACATCCTTGCCCAGAATGCCCTTAGCCTGTTTCACTGTTGCCTTCAGACAAAATATTGGCTTCTGGAGGGACAGAAGGGGCGTGCTGAGTCCCATAAGGGGCTGGGCCTCCTAGGTCCCCTCCTGGCCCTGGGTTACCTGGAGCTCCCTGACCCGCTGCAGTGTCCGCTGGTGCTGCTCAGGCTCCATGTGGAAGGCCTGTGGGGAGACGGCCCAAGGGGCGGGTGTGTGGGGGCTGGGGGTACAGGGTAGGGGCCAGGCCTGGAAGGGGGCTGCTGAGCCCCAGCTGCAGGAAGGGGTGGGCTGGGGCTGGGCTCACCTCCTGCAGGTATTGCAGCAGCTCTGAGGCCTCCGTCACATGTGTGGGCTCCGGCTGACCCAGGCGGTGCAGGACAGTGTAGAGAGCTTCCTCATAGAGCAGGGCCCGCTGGGACACAGGGGACCACCTCAAGAGCCCCACCTGTGGCACCCACACCTCACACCCACAGCAGGGCCAGGTGCCATGTTTGCAGCAGAGGGGGTGGGACCCAGAAGCTCCCTCCCTACCCCAGGTTGCTGCCATCAGCTTTGGCCAGGAGTTACAGGGACTGTTTGGGAGGATGCACCCCCAATACTCTGATGCTTACCTCCTCTGGGGACAGATGATGGGATGGAGGCTTGTTCTGCACGGCCTGGTGGAAAAACAAGGCAGTGTACCAGGAGGCCAGGCCCAGGGCCCAGCACCCAGCCTCCAGCCCCACAAAGCCCCCCACCTGTTCCCCCAGCAGGCCTCCTAGGAGCCCAGCCTCAGGGTTGCTGTCCTCGTCCCCTGGCCTGCCGTGGCGGAGGTCCATGGGCGCCCAGCTGGCCCAGCAGTCAGCTCTTTGCACCCGTGCCCCCGCCTCCCTTCCTGCCCTGGAGGAAGCAACACTGCTTATCGGCTCCTCTCCCCACCCGGCGGAAGTGAGGCCCAGAGGAGGTGAGGGGGATGTGAGCAGGCCTGGGGCTGCTCAGCTGGTCTCTAAGCAGCCCACTGCCCTACAGGGACACTACCTGCCTAATGGAGCTGGTGCCTCCGTAACAGGAGGAGCAGGGGATGAAGTTGGCGCATCATGGGGAGGCACAGCCCCCTGACCTGAGACCCTTAGTGGCCCAGGGACAGCTGGCAGGTGGGCTCTGTTGGCCTACAAGGTCCTGCCCAGGGGCTGGGGTGAGTAGGGGAAGGTCCCTAGTCCTCTGTCCCAGCCTTCAAGAGGTGGTACCAGACAGCAGGGCACCACCAAGCCCCCTGGGCTGCTCTCCTCCCCACTGCGGTCACTCCTACCTCCTTCTGGGGCAGAGGATCCTGCGGGTCTCTGACCCTGCGGCGCCTTATCTTGATGGCCTGGCGTAAGAGGAGAGGGCGTCTCTGGGGGTTGGAGAGGAGTGTCGCCATGGTGGCCTACTCTGCCCTTGTCGGCTGTCCCTGTGGCGTGGTAAGTGAAGACAGAGAAGCCGAAGCCGCAGGATTATGCAAAGAGCATGGGGCTGCCACCCTCTGCCAGGGGAGGGCGGGGCGGTGGGGAGGGTTAGAGGGTTAGAGTTTCCCTGCCACTGGGGGGATTGTCTCCCAGGCCCTCTGAACCTTCCTCCAGCCAGAATCCCAGCTGGAGCACAAGGTGGACCCAATGGGCGGGCCCTGTCCAACCCCACCTTCCTGCAAGGGCCCTGGGGGGGGGGGGTGTCTAGCACTCCCAGCAGGGGTAGCAGTGCCAGGTGGGCAATCCTGCTGTGTGCTGTGTCCAGGCCACTGCAGAGGGAAGCTGACCTGGGCCCCAGGGGTATTCTCACGGGACTTCCCTGTAGGCCCCACTTGGGGCAGGGGTGGGGGTTGGGCAGGACTCCGGGCGTAGGGCTCCTGAGAGGCTGGCCATCAACTCTGTCTGCCCCACCCCATAGGTGACATTCCGCAGTGGTGACAGAGCCAAATTGCACTGGGCAGGTATAGCCCCTGCCTCCACTATGACCGTCAGGCGAGTGTTCCCTTCAAATGCCCTTGTAGGTTTAGCCAAACCCCAAAGCTCCTGGGTAGGGCTGGCCAGAGCCAGAGGCAAGAGAGGACTTGCTCCCTAGTCTCTCCCACAAGGGTGGACTTGGTTCACAAGGGTCAACACTGGGCATTCTCAGACCTTTGTGACTTGCTGACCCTGTGCCCTGGGCCTCAGCTGAGAAGCACAGGGGCATGCCGGCCTTTGGGTCTCTCTACTTCCCTTCCCACCAGGATCACAGGAGGGTAGCAGGAAGCCAGGCTTCCAGAGTGCAGTTTCTGTCTCCACATGTTCCAGAGGCCTAGGGCCTCCTCCCTCAGAAGCCTGGGCCAGAAATGCAATCCCCCCTGCAGCCGGCAGGGGACAGGCCAGCAGGCCTAAACACCCTCCAGCCCAGGTCCCAGGGGATTCCTAGGGTGGAGCACAGAGGATTGAGACCCTACAGGCAGAGCTGTCATGAAGACCAAATGGTCCATGAGAACAAAGGGCTTTCCACTGGAGGAACAGTCTCCCAGAGCCTCCCAGGGCCCTCTGCAGCCAGAAAGCTGTCCTTCCTTGGTCACTTGGGTAACCAAATGCACAGCCAGAAAGGGTTGTTATGTCATTTTTACTATTTCACATTTTTAGCAAAGAAATCAAGGTGCAAACAGGGTTTATTTCACATTAATATATTAACTGAATTTTTTTTTTTCTGTCAAATAAATAGGGAATTCTCTTTAAATAACCATCTCCTCACTTTGTGGCCAGTCCAGGAAGAAACAAGAGCAAATTTTAGCGCATCCAAGGGGCATGAAGCTCAAAGGGAAGAGGGCAGGCTGAGGGGCTGGAGCAGGGTCAGAGTCCTTGTTCCCAGCCCACCCAGCTGCCCCCAAAGGCAAGACAGAAAAGACGTGCCTTCTCCAGTTCCAGTGGAGAAGCCCCTTCTAGAGGGGAGAGAGAGGAGAAGGAAAGCAAATTCCAGAAACACTAGAAGGGACATGGAGGGGCTTCCTTCCCAGGCACAGTGGCCTTGCCCCCAACACCACCCAACCCCTGGAAGCTCAAGCTTCAAAAGTCACAGAGGTGGCAACAGCACGACCAAGGGCAGAGAAAGGAGAAGAGGAGAGTGTGGGGGGGGCTGGAGCCTGGCTAACAGAATGTGGGCAGATGGTCCACAGGACGGTTCCTTCCACGCTAGGAACAGGCCAGCACAGGACGTGAACAGGCCTGGCAGGGCCTGGTCTGAGGGCCATGAGGCTGAGTGCAGTGGACCAGACCAAGGGAGCTGGACTGAGGTGGAGGAAGTGGCCAGAGAGTCCCTGGTAGTGAGAAGCTACAAGAGCAAAACAGGAACAAGAGGATGCCCTGTGCTCCCAAGGAGAGCCCAGAGATGGTCGAGGGAGGTGCACTGAGCAGTGCCATGGGCTCCGAGCTGGCACAAGAAGCTGGGTGGTGCCTCTCCAGAGGCCGGGGCCCCTCTGTCCCACAGCGCTAGTTTTAGTGACTGTTTATAATCAGACCTGGAGGAAAAACAAGGCCTCCCCTCCTTCCCTGAGCCCCAGCCTCAGCCCCAGGGAGGAAAAGGAAGGGGCACTGGGTGGGAGGCAGGAGGGTCTACTGTGTCTTCTTATCTTCTGGGGGGTAGTAGGGAGGTGGTGGAGGCTGGTTCTAAAGAAGGAAAAAAGAAAAGATGACATTAGAAGATTGAAAACCAAACAAGGTCTCCCTGTCCCTAACTCTGGATAACGGGGCTGCCCTGGTGCCGCCACCCCCACTCACCGTAGGCATGTAGACATTGTGTGGGTTGCCGGGGTTGTAATAGGCGCTGGCAGCTGCTTCTGCGGCCTTGGCTTCAGCTGGGAGAGCAAACATACCCAGTGTTGGTGATAAGCACCGGCCCCTCCTGTGGCTTCCCCAAGAGCTAAGCTCAGCCTGTGACCCCTGGTCCCTAAGGTCCAGGGCACCTGGTGCTAGGGGCCCAGGTACATCAGTAAAAACAGTAGTTAAAATTTCTTTCTTTTTTTTTTCTTTAGAGACAGAGTCTCACTTTGTCGCCCTCAGTAGAGTGCTATGGCGTCACAGCTCACAGCAACCTCCAACTCCTGGGCTTATGCGATTCTCTTGCCTCAGCCTCCTAAGTAGCTGGGACCACAAGCGCCCGCCACAACGCCAACTATTTTTTTGTTGCAGTTTGGCCGGGGCCAGGTTTGAACCCGCCACCCTCGGTATATGGGGCCGGTGCCCTACCCATGGAGCCACAGGCGCTGCCCAAAAGCAGTTAAAATTTCCTGAGCACTTGTCATGTGTTAGCCCTGGGTGCTAGTACTGGGTGCTAGCCAGTGTCCTTTCTAGCCCCTTCACATGTCTTACCCCAGCTAATCCCCAACCCAATCCCACCAGATGGCACTATGATCATCTATTTGTAGATGACAAGATTCAGGCATACTGGGCACCATTCCTAGACCCAGGACACGTGGCTAAGGGATTGGGGGACTGGAATCCAGATCCATACCCCCAGGCAAGGGTCCCCTGGGATAGTCCCTAGGCCAGGGTTCATCTATCATTTGGGGTTCCCAGCTGGTGGCATCTCTGAGGTTCTCTGTACAACCCCAGGAGGCAGCCCAGGGGCCTCACCTGCAGGAGTGGAGGGGACATCAGGGCCGCTGACTGGAGGTTCCATGGGCCCAGGATAGGGCGGTGGTGGAGGCTGCACATACCCCATGGCCCCATCCATCATAGGAGGTCCTGGATAGAACTCTGCTCAGCAAGGGAGTGACAGGGACATAGATGAGTGCCCAAGCCACGTTGCTGTTGAAGGCTGCCTCCACGGGAGCCATACAGCCCAGCCCCTCAGCTGGCATCCCCCTCAAGCCTCTCCAGCTTCTCGTTAGTCCTCAAGTGTCTCCTCTATGGCCCCCTGGCTTGGGAAGAGTAGTTAGTGGGTGGATGGGGTGAGGATGGGCAGCAAAGGACACACTCACCAGGTGGGGGCGGTGGATAGGGGTAGCCAGGAGGGCAGGGGTACATTCCATTGGCGACTGGCGGGGGAAAGACATAGGCCCCGCTGGGCATGTAAGAGTACCCATAGGCTCCATTGGGGGCTTCACCTCTGGAGGCTATAAGCACAAGGGGAGAGAGAAGTGAGTGTCGCCTGCCTTGGGGATTGGGAGAGGATGGCCCTGCTGCCTGCAGAGGGGAGCTGCTGGGCCCAGGCCTGTGCCCCACAGGCATGCCCTACCCACTCCATTCCACTCTCCACCCACCTCTGCGTCTGCCTGGGCCAGGGATGAGGGAAGGGGAGAAGATGGGAGAGAGGTCAGAGCCTGGGCAAAGATGGAAAGGAGGTGCGGGGAGAAGGTGTAGAAGGGGCTGGGAGGTTGTGTGCTGAGCACATTGCTTGGGGATTTAGACTAGTTGCAAATGATAGCTTAATGGCTGGGATTTTGTTTTTAGCTGTAAAAATGTAAACTGTAAAAATGTCCTTGACTCTGAACACCTCTGTTGAAATGTCATATACCAGCACCAGGCAAGGGAAACCCAGCCTTGGAGATAAGGGCCAATGGTAATTACAGGCTTTCTTCCCAGTCCCTAGGCCTAGTCAACCTGGTGCCCACAAACTTAGCTCCTGAGTGCTTAAAAAATAAAATAAAAAGTAAAAGCCCCACACAAATGTGTTCTTGGCCCTTAATCGGTAGAGCCTCATCCCCTACCTTGAGATGCCACCTGGAGCATCCGCTGTCCAAACTCAATGGCGCCCCCTGCTGTGAAGGTCAACTTGTAGGAAGCCGAGCCTTCCCAGCCACCTGCAAAGTGAACAAGCAGCACAGGGAAGGAAAAGAAAAGAGGTGACACCCGAACAGGCCTGTGGGGAAAGGACCTGCAATGTGCAGGGCTTCTGTCTCTGGGCCATGGCTGCTCTAACCTGATGCCCGCCTACGAGCTAGCGCTGCAGTCTGGCCTGGCTCCTCTGTACCCATCTGCCCCCTTCAGAACGGGAGGCTTTTCCTTCTTGGAAAAAGCCCACTCCCCACTCCCCAGCCTGGTAAACACAGGCACTAAGGCCACCTGGGTTTGGTTTTAGCACTCAGCAGCCTCCCTGGAGGAAGTATACTCAGCAATAACTGATGTTCAAGTTCAGAGCAGATCTATTTTTCTGAGGGAGCTAAAGGATGGCCCCTGGCCCCTGGCCCCTCCAGCCTGGTACCCAAAAATGGACCAAGAGCTCCTCAAAAGCAAGGCTTAGGCCTGGCTAGGTGTGAAGGCAAGTTCAATGCAGAGGCCTCTGGTGTCTACAAAAGAGCTGATCACAAGGCTGGGCCCTTCAGGCTTCCCAGGGGGCAACTGTCTATTCCTGGCTCTTGAGAAAAGGACTTTCCCAAGAATCTGACATAGCTCCTTCTAGAATCTAAAATTTGTACACACTCTCCAGATCACAGCATCTTTATTTAGTTGTAGTCTCTGAAACGGTGATCTAAGCTGCCATCTTTAATACTAGGATTTTGTCCCAGCTCTTAGCAACCAAATCCACCTCTGCTGCCCAGCTGGCAGCCCAAGGGTTCCTCTTGAGCCAGGAAAAAGGCCAGGCTAGGGCGGTAGGAGTCCAAAGAGGGTATCCACAAGGCAGCAGTCAGAGGCACCCAGGACACCTCCCTAGAAGCCCCCTCCATGTCCCTGAGTGCCCCATCACCTACCTCCTGCTTCAGCCTTCACTGTTCCCTTAATATAGTTTGCACCAAACACAGGCTGCTTGATTTCACAGTCCTTCATCAGATAAAACGGCATCATGAAGGACTGCATGACGTCCTTCCCCTTGGAGAGGAAAATGACCTGCAGGGAGAGGGGCGGAGGGCCATGAGCACCTGACCCAGGGCTCCCTCCTCCTGCGCTGCCTGCTGCTTCCAGTGACGAGTCTGCTCCCAGGCTTGGCAGCCTCAGGGCCCTCTCTGCACCACACACTCCTAGAGCATCAGACTTATGTAAACTTGAGAAAAACATGCCGATCACAGACAGTGTGTGTGAGAGAGACAGACTGCACTGTCATTTAAGTGGCAGTGTGGAGGTGGCAGATATGGCACATAAATGAAGAGGCCTGCAAAGCTGGGGAACATCAGGCAGAGACAAGGTAGGAAAGGATTCCTGAAAAGAGGAGTCTCCAGCCTGAATTTTGCAGGAGAGAACAATGGCATGGCAGGGGCATTAGCTCCCAGGAGAAAGGGGACTGTCATACCTTCCCAAGATGTCACTGCCCCAACAGAAGAAAGAGTATCCTGTGCTTGGAGAACGCTTTGGTTACTTTTAAACCCATGACTTCAATTTGTGACTGAAGATACCAACCTGAGCCTCCAGAGGTCAGGTTTTGAGACTCTGGTCTCCGTAAAGTTGTGGAGATTAGGACCTGAAAATGTGCTCTTTTCCTTCCAGTTATCTTTTTTTTTTTTGGTTGCTGTTTGGCCAGGGACAGGTTTGAACCCACC
This sequence comes from Loris lydekkerianus, assembly GCA_963574355.1. Taxonomy (NCBI): domain Eukaryota; kingdom Metazoa; phylum Chordata; class Mammalia; order Primates; family Lorisidae; genus Loris; species Loris lydekkerianus. The sequence continues at coordinate 34,890 of CAUYPK010099136.1, forward strand.
ACTCTTGGTATATGGGGCTGGTGCCCTACTCACTGAGCCACAGGTGCCACCCTCCCTCCAGCTATCTTTAAGTCTTTTTTTTTTTTTTTTTAAGACACCATCTCACTTTGTCACCCTTGGTATCACAAGTCTTAAATAGCTACAGGCAGGGATCCTTTTCCAAAGACATCCATATGTGTTTCTCCACCTTAGAGTCCGGGTGGCTAATGCTCAGGCAAGGCCCATTCTGCAGCCTGGCAATTCTCACTCTGCAGGGTGCTGCCGGGCTCTCTGCCCAGTTCGCAGGCTGTGGCCATGCAACTGCATCCTGTTTACCACATCTATCACTCTGGATGCGCACAGGCTTCCTGGGTTACTCTTACAGAAATCAAAATACATGCAGTAACAGTCTCTTGTCCCCAGACCCGAGTCATCCCAGCAGCTGCAAACAAGTACATAGAAACGGTGCAGCAGCAGCTCTGGACTGTGCTTGGATTCACTGCTCAGTGGTCAATTTAGCTTCACCTAAAGAGCCTAGTGGTTGGCACCTATAGCTCAAGCAGCTAAGGCGCCGGCCACATACACCAGAACTGACGGGTTCAAATCCAGCCTGGGCCTGCCAAACAATGACCCCTACAACCAAAAACAGCCGGGCGTTGTGGTAGGCACCTGTAATCCCAGCTACCTGGGAGGTTGAAGCAAGAGAATCGCTTAAGCCCGAGTTTGAGGTTGTTCTGAGCTGTGATGCCACGGCACTCTCCCCAGGGAGACAGTTTGAGACTCTGTCTCAAAAAAAAAAAAAAAGGCAGCACCTGTGGCTCAAAGGAGTAGGGTGCCAGACCCGTATGCCGGAGGTGGTGGGTTCAAACCCACCCCCAGCCAAAAGCTTCAGCAAAAAAAAAAAAAAAAAAAAAGCCACACAATTCACAAGCCTGAGGCAGTCCTAAGACTAAGTAAGACTCACACCACCTCCAAGAGTAATGAGACTCCAAACCAACCATCCTGCGGTACAACTCACCCGGTAAGGGGTAAGGTAGACAGTGCCTTTCTTGGTCCCTTTGAAGGCTTCTGGGACGTTCTTCATATCATTAAATGTAAGTTCCACATGATCATAGGACATTAAGATGCTGTGATGAGAAGAGGAAAGGCCGTGATGAGACAGTACGGAGATGTGACGTAACCATCCCCAGACACTGCACCCAACTGCCACAACAGTGCTGTGCTCAAACTATTAATACAGCCATGGAATAGATGAGGAGGTTAGGGTTCCACAGAATCCCCCACCCCCACCCCCACTACGGCCAACACAACAGCAGATCTGCAGGGCTCAGCCATCATCCTTCAAGGCAGGCTAGATTATCTGGGTTAACTCTTCTCTTTTAACTACTTGTGATAAGAGAATGGATTTTCCTGGGGGTATCATAAGTGAACTGGTTTTCCTGGGGGTATCATTTTTCAACTCTAATATATGAACATGTCTAAAACATGACTCTACATATTACAAAAAGGCCTCCTTCAGGAGTCTTTTAAAATCCGGGGTTTTAAAGCTGGGTCTTGGGGTAGCGCCTGTGGCTCAAAGGAGTAGGGCACCGGCTGCATAGGCCGGGGGTGGCGGGTTCAAACCCAGCCCCAGCCAAAAAAAAAAATGCAAAAAATAAATAAATAAATGCTGGGTCTTCAGGGACGTCTGTCCATGAAGCCCATGAGTTAGTTGGATATGTACATTTTTCTGAGAGGGGAAGTCTGCAGCTTCCATCATTCTCAAAGAGGTTCATGACTAGAAGAGTAAAGTTTCACTATTTTATTTATTTGTTTTTTATACAGAGTCACACTATGTTGCCCTTGGTTATGACATCATAACACTATGTATGCCCTAGTTATGACATCATAACTCACAGCAATCTAAAAATCTTGAGCTCAAGTGATCCCCTTCTCTTCAGCTTCCTGAGTAGCTGGGACTACAGGCGCCCACCACAACTCCAAGCTAGTTTTTAGAGACGGGGTCTTGCTTTTGCTCAGGTTGGTCTCGAACTCCTGACCTCAAGCAATCCACCCTTTTCAGTCTCCCAGAGTGCTAGGATTACAGGCATCAGCCACCCACCTGGCCCTAAGTTTCACTATTTTAAATATCACATTTTGAATGTTGGACTTAAACTTCAATTATTGTAGACACAACTTATTCAGACATGAAGCTGAAGCACTTTCTAAAACAAGGCACCCACTTATGTAGCAAGGCTGAGCCCTAAGCAATGTAGAAGGCCCAGCAGGACAGATAGGTTCTTGTCCCAGAAAAGGCCTACTGAGAAAGAAAAACAGTCCCCAAAGATGTTGCCAAATGGCATCAAAAGCTGCCCTGGCCTGGGAAATGACTTGAACACAGAGGTGCAACAAACCAGTGAGCAACATGAGGTTTCTCTGATTACATGATTAAAAGGTTCAAGTTTACATGGTTCTATTTATCTTCTCCCTCCTCCCAAATATCACCACTTTCTTAAATGGACAAGGGGTTAAGTGTGAAATAGAACAGGTACAAGAAAAGAGCAAAGCTCAGAGAAAAGAAGCAATTACAAGGAACGGGTTGGGCTCATCAGTCTCTGAGCAGGTTAAGATGGAGGGAAGGTCAGCATTCTGAGGCCAGGGTCACCCTGGGAGTTCTCTGACTCATCAAGTCTTCCCAAGTGACAGGTTAGGTGACTATAAGGCTCTGACTCCACCATGTCTACCTTGGGGACCGAGGTTCTTCCTAAACTCCATCTGCCTTCAAGGGATGATTTAGGGTCTGCATAGTTCAACCCAGGGCTGGCTGATCTGATTCTCAAATACCCCAGAAGCAAAAGGAGAGAGAAGCCATCCAAGGAGGTGCAAGATTGGAATAGAGACAGACTGCATTAGGCAAGGGGTTAGGGGGTTTGGGGATAGTAGAGATACCTTTGAAGTTAGGAAACCTCTGCCCTGAGGAGTGATCCAAGCCAATAGGCTTTCAATAGAAAGAAGCAAGGGACTAACCTTTTCAAGGACCCACACAGGGCCAGGAATCGTGTTTATTTAATCGTCATCTATTTAATTTCACCTCTGGGGCCTTAGTTTCTCACCTGGAACCTGAGCGATTCTAGAATATAATGGAAAGCTGTATACTGGAAGTTGATCCTATTAACTAACTTCGGAGTCAAGACTCTCTTCCTGGAATTTGCCATCTCTGTTACAGAGTTGTGATCTCGGCAAGGTACTTAAGCTCTCTGTGCCTTAGTTCCCCACCTGTGAAATGCGTATAAAATAGTTTCTGCCGCACAAAATTTAAGTATTAAAGAAGGTACTATGACACGTAGTAACGCGGTAAACGTCCAATAAATGACAATGATTTTTGTTGGATGGTCATTCCAACTCTCAAAGTCATAATTCTGGAAAAGGGCTCAAAGAACCACCCCTAGGCCCCACTAATCGCCCTTTTCGAAAAGCCGTCCCTACCCAGCCGCACCCACTCCCAACCCCATCCCCAGCAGATCGCAACGTTCTGGCTCCTCCCCCACGACCCACCCAACCTTCTCCCAGCCCCGCCCCCAGCCGTTACCCCCCCACACATTCGCACTCCACCGGTTTTCTCTCTCCAAGGGTTTACTCCCCACCGCCCGCCCACCACCTTTCACCCACACCCTAGACACCCAAATTTCGGTCCTCCAGGATCCTTCCGCATTGATTTCACCTCTCGGTGTTGTTCACGATTACACCGCCGCCCTCCGAATGATTCTTGTTGAGAGCCATCGTCTCTCGGAAAGGGGTCCCGAGACTCGCAACTAAGGGCGCTTGCGCCCTTCTTTGGCCCGCCCCCAGTGGCGTCGTTCGTATTAAAGTCAGCCAATCACAGCTCCTCTGTGGAGGCTGGGCCAACCACCTGATCTCTAGCGTCACGTGGTAATAGTTTACTCCATCTCCCCTCCCCCCGAGTTTCGCCTGCGTCATAAACCAGTTGAAGACTACAATTCCCAGGAGGCAATGCTCCCGCCACCTCGCCCTCTTTTTCGGCTGGTGGAAGGTTGCATTCTGGAATTTGTAGTCTCACCTAGGGTTGGAGCTACTTCACTATTTGCATAACCAATCGGCTTGTGCATGTCGCACCCCGCCTCCTCAGTGGGATTGGAATGAGCAGTTTGGCTTTTCCCAGGGCATAATCTTAAAGGCCTCGGGACGCTGACTCAGAGAGCTCACTCCAACATGTGACACTCTGATCTATCACATATGGGGACATCTTCACTCAGCAGACGTTTATGGAGCACTTAGACATGGAGGTCACTGTAGCCTCTTAGATCTACCAGCCTACGACCCAATTTCTTCCAGGACGTGGTGGCCTGGCTGAGTCCGAATAAACTGCCATTCCTTTAACCAGACCCAACAACAACAACAGGGTGGGCTGTGAGGATCTCCGAGTGGGGAGGGAAGCTGGGCCAGCGCCTCCACACGATCCCCACACCACATTCCCTGTCTGGGTGGGAGGGTGCAAATCGTCCTGTGCCTGAAAAGCAGCTGGCCTCGCAGTGGCGCTGCTTCCTCTAGAATATTCTAGTTTTGTAGTCCCTCCCTGAAGGGTCCCCACTGGAAGATTTGAACAAGGCTCGGAATAATTGAGTGGAACTAGGCACGATGTGAGACCCGCCACCGAGTTATACGGTTTACAAAATAGGGCTGACTCATTTTAGCTCGTGACCCGGCCCTGGGCGTCCTCCACGGAGCAGTTGTAGTTATCTTAACTCTCCCACCTCCAAGGCGAATCTTTGAGGGGGAGAATAGGAGCCTTACATCCCACGTGGCAGTCCCACGACCTCATTAATCTTAAGGGATCAGAGTTTGATTTTTAAGTTTTCAACGGATTCCCTGACATGGGGTGGTCAATTTCGTGTTTTGAGGGGGGTTTCCTATAAGAAGGAACAAAACTGCCTCGCTAGGAAAAATCATGAAACAGCCCTCTGTGAGGTCCTATGCAAGAAAGGCCAGGTCGGACTCTGTAAGACAAGTGCAGTGAGTTAAGGATGGTTGTAATTAAATCTGCCTCGCATGGTTAGATTAATTTTGGCACATTCAATCTGTATAGCCTTTATGAATAATTAAGTTAAACTCTGTTGATAGGGAAACATTTGTCAAGGTTTATTAAGTACAGCATAGTGCATAAATATACTTGTATTTATATAAAAAATAGGATATACATATAACATTTCTGTAAAAATTCACCAGAAAATATTTGGGGCATTTTCCCTTGGAGGCATGAGTCTGGAGATTTGGGTTGGGCTAGTGACTCAGCACACTATGGATTGTACTTTTTTTTTTTTTTTTTTCCCCCTGAGACAGAGCCTCAAGCTGTCAACTTGGGTAGAATGCTGTGGCATCACAGCTCACAGCAACCTCCAACTCCTGGGCTCAAGCGATTCTCCTGCCTCAGCCTCCCAAGTAGGTGGGACTACAGGCACCCGCCACAATGCCCACCCATTTTTTGGTTGCAGCCGTCATTGTTGTTTGGCAGGCCAGGGCTGGATTCAAATCTGCCAGCTCAGGTGTATGTGGCTGGCGCCTTAGCCGCTTGAGCCACAGGCGCCATGCCGGACTGTACTTTTTGTTGTTGTTGTTGTTGTTGATGATACAGTTTCACTCTGTCAGCCTGGGTAGACTGCCATGGCCTCATAGCTCATGGCAACCTCAAACTCTTGGGCTCAAGAGATCTGCTTGCCTCAGCCTCCTGCATAGCTAGGATTATAGGCACTTGCCACCATGCCTGGCTATTTTTAGAGACCAGATCTGGCTCTTGCTCCAGCTGGTCTCTAACTCATGAGCTCAAGCAATCTACCTGCTTTGCTCCCAGAGTGCTGGGATTACAGGTGTGAGCCACTACACCCAGCCTGGATTATCCTCTTATGCTGTTTAAATTTTTTAATTGTTTTTTCTGGCTCAGTGCCCATAGCACAGAGGGTGGAGGGTTTGAATCTGACCTGGGCCTGCTAAAACAACAATGACAACTGCAACAACATAAAAATAGCCAAGGGGAGGGGGTGAGGTGTAAGGCCCCAGACCCATATACCGAGGGTGGTAGGTTCAAACCCAGCCCCTGCCAAACAGCAACAAAAAAAATAGCCGGGCATTGTGGCAGGCGCCTGTAGTCCCAGCTGATCCCAGCTACTCGGGAAGCTGAGGCAAGAGAATTGTCTAAGCCCAAGAGTTGGAGGTTGCTGTGAGCTGTGACACCATAGCACTCTACCAAGGGTGATATAGTGACACTCTGTCTCAATAAATAAACAGGCTCGGCGCCTGTAGCTCAAGTGGCTAAGGCGCCAGCCATATACACCAGACCTGGCGTGTTCAAATCTAGCCTGGACCTGCCAAACAACAATGACAACTACAACCAAAAAGTAGCTGGGTGTTGTGGTGGGTGCCTGTAGTCCCAGCTACTTGGGAGGCTGAGGCAAGACAATCACTTAAGCCCAGAATTTGGAGGTTGCTGTGAGCTGTGATGCCACAGCACTCTACCCCGGGCGACAGCTTGAGGCTCTGTCTCAAAAAAATAAATAAAAGGGGGCGCCTGTGGTTCAGTGGGTAGGGCGCCGGCCTCATATACTGAGGGTGGTGGGTTCAAACCCAGCCCCAGCCAGCTAAAACAACAGTGGTAACTGCAACAAAAAATAGCAAGGTGTTGTGGTGGGTGCCTGTAGTCCCAGCTTCTAGGGAGCCTGAAGCAGGAGAATCGCTTATGCCCAAGAGGTGGCGGTTGCTATGAGTTGTGACTCTACTACGGCATTCTACCGAGGGTGACATAGTGAGACTCTGTCTCAAAAAAAAAAAAAAAAAAGCAAATATTAAAAATAATTATAAAGCAGCTCATTCCTGTAATCCCAGCACTGTGGGAGGCTGAGGTGGAAGATTGCTTAAGGCTGGAAGTTTGAGACCAGCCTGGGCAGTGTAGTGAACTCGCCACCTCCGATATATGGGGCTGGCACCCTACTCCTTTGAGCCACAGGTGCTGCTCATTAATTGATTCTCTTGCCTGAGACTCCCAAGTAACTGGGACTACAGGTACCCGCCACAAAGCCCACCTATTTTTGCTGTTGTTGTTTGGCAGGCCTGGGCTGGGTTCGCCCGCAGGCACCGGTGTATGTGGCTGGTGCCCTAGCCACTGAGCTACAGGAGCTGAGCCTACTATGTGCATTTTAAATATTAATGATAAATTTCAAAATGAAAGAGAAAATTCACTCAGTAATCGGTATGCAGGAATGGCTGCTATAAGGACCATAAATGAGAAGGTGGGGATAACTGTCCAGCCCCACCCCCACTTCTTTGCCAAACTAGGTTGGAGGCAGAAGCAGATCCAAGTTTTTCAGGGCTTGAAGCTTACATAATTTTGGAGGCTCTTGTTAAGAAATAAAAAGCACAGTTTTGCATATGGAGTGTTGTGGCCACCAAGAGGCCTCCTGACAAGAGGGGAAATGTCATGAAGAGGAAGCTCAGCAGAGAGATAGAAGGCTTAACTGATTCCCGCTAGAATATCCAACATTCGCAAGTTTTATAAAAACATATGACCATGTGAACACATTGCTAGGGTTGCTCCCATGCCCTGGCAGGAGTTGGCTGTTTCCAGCACTCACACCAAAGGCCTCAACAACAGTAACTTGAAGCTGGTCAGTAGCAAGAGGGCTCTCTGAGCTCAGGTCTCAGTACTCTGACCACTTCTCCTGCCTTGTGTCTTCCTCTGTCTGTTTACAGTAATGATCTTTTGCTGAGCTGTACTTGCTCATATCCTCCAGACCAGAGCTTCCTGAGTGGTGTGGGAAGAGGGGGTGTAGCTATGCCTGAAATATCAGCCAGGCAGGGGCCAGATGTTTGAGCCCCTACGTTGTCACCTCTTGACTCGCAAGAAGATTGATCTGTTTGCTCCAGTGAGCCAAACAAATATTATTTGTGCTGAATAAATAATCATTTTTTATATATACCATCCCATCAAAAAGGTCAGCAAGCAATTTACCAGATGGTGGCTTTCAATATGTTTTATGAGGGTGGCACCTATGGCTCAGGAAGTAGGGTGCCGATTCCATATACCAAGGGTGGTGAACCCGGCCCGGTCAAACTGCAAGAAAAGAATAGCTGGGCATTGTGGTGGGCACTTGTAGTCCTAGCTACTTAGGAGGCTAAGGCAAGAGAATCGCTCAAGCCCAAGAGTTTGAGGTTGCTGTGAGCTGTGATGCCATCGCACCTACAAGTCCTTTTTCTTTTCTTTTTTTTTTTTTTTTTGAACAGAGTCTTGCTGCCACAAGAAAATTTATTTCAAAACTAACCATTTTATCATAAATGTTATTTTTTCCCCCAGGAGACTGAATTACATCAGCAGCTTTAAAAAATTGAAAGTAGGGTGGCGCCTGTGGCTCAGTAGGGCACCAGGCCCCATATACCAAGGGTGGCGGGTTCAAACTCAGCCCCGGCCAAACTGCAACAAAAAATAGCCGGGTGTTGTGGCGGGCGCCTGTAGTCCCAGCTACTTGGGAGGCTGAGACAAGAGAATCACCTAAGCCCAAGAGCTAAAGGTTGCTGTAAGCTGTGATGCCACAACACTCTACTGAGGGCAGCAAAGTGAAACTCTGTCTCTAAAAAAAAAAATTTGAAAGCAAAAGAGAGGAGTATAAACACAGTGATTATTCCTTGTGCACATCAATAAATTTGGAATTAAAAAAAATATTTGAGGGGCGGCGCCTGTAGCTTAATGGAGTAGGGCCCCGGCCCCATATGCTGGAGGTGGCAGGTTCAAACCCAGCCCCAGCCAAAAACTACAAAAAAAAAAAATTTTTTTTTTTGAGGTGGAGCACCATGAGGCACTCAACGACCGTCTCAAAAACAAAAAGAAAAACAAACAAACAAAAAATGATTTGGGCTCAGCACCTATAGCTCAGTGGCTAGGGCGCCAGCCATATACACTGGAGCTAGCAGATTTGAACCCAACCCGGGCCTGCCAAACAACGATGACAACTACAATGAAAAAATAGCCAGGCGTCATGGCAGGCGCCTGTAGTACCAGCTACTTGGGAGGCTGAGGCAAGAGAATTACTTAAGCCCAAGAATTTGAGGTTGCTGCAAGCTGTGATGTCACGGCACTCTAACCAGAGCGACCTAATAACACTCTGTCTCAAAAGAAAGAAAGAAAGAAAATAAAGGGTCCGGGTCCAGTTAAGAGCTAGAAACCACAAAAGCTGTTTAGTTTTTGAAACAGTCTCTGTCAACCCAGGCGAGAGTGCCGTGCAGTAACGTCATCATAGCTCCCAGCTACCTCAAATTCCTTGGCTCAAGCAATCCTCCTGCCTCAGCCTCCTGAGTAGCTGGGACTACAGGCGCCTGCCACAATGCCAGGCTGGTTTTTCTATTTTTAGTAGAGATGGGAGTCTTCCTCTTTCTCAGATTAGTGTCAAACTCCTTAGCTCAAGGGATCCTCCCACCTCAGCCTCCCAGAGCGCTGGGACTACAGGTGTCAGCCCTGGCGTCTGGCCCACACTATTTGAAGAGATTTTTCTGGAATCAACTAACTATAAAGTTAGGTAACTAGGTAACTGAAAAGGTGAAAAAAAGGATTTTCAGGTGACTTAGAGGTAGCAACCACAAGCAGCAGCCCCAAAGCCTAGAGCTGGGGGAAGGAAAGGAAATGTTGGAATTATTACGGCAGAGGAGCTTGGAGGCTGGAAGGAGGAGCTCCAGCCCTCTGAGCAGAGGGGGCACCTGCCGGCTGGTTCTAGTGTCTCTGAAGGGGGCTCAGGGTAGCTGGTTCTTTAAGGGTTGGAAAAAGTAGAAACCGATTCAGCTAGGGCTAAAGAACTGCAGCTGCCCCAGTGAAGAAGCTTTCCTGGGTGCCCTCAGATGAAGCCAGCAGGCAGGAAGCAGGGTACTTCTCCAGCCCTGCAGGCCTTCCTAGTGCCCCCTGTTGGCAGAGCCTGGCAGGCAGCAGCGGGCAATGGAGAAACCAGGCCCTCTGAGTCCCAACTGGAGCATGGCAGAACTTAGTGGGTGTGTTGTTACGGCTTGAATTTTGTCCCCCTCAACCCAAACCATATGTTGAAGTCCTAACCCCCCAGCACCTTATAATATGGCCTTATTTGGAAATAGCATTGTTGAAGACATAATTAAAGATGAGGTCATTAGGGTGGGCCCCAATTCAATGTGACTGGTGTCCTTGTAAGAAAAGGAAACTTGGACACAGACATGCACGCGGGGAGAATGCCATACGAAGACAAAGGCAGAGCTCTACAAGCCAAGGATTGCTAAACATCATCAGCAAAGCCCCAGAAGCAGGAGAAAGGTGAGAGGCAGGGGATGGAGTCTCTCCTCCCAAGGAATCAGCCCTCTGGCACCCGGACTTCTGGCCTCCAGTACCGTGAGACAATACATTTCCATTGTTGAAGCCATCTAGTTTGTGGTACTTTGACAGCCCTAGCAAATTAACATGATGCCTTTGGAGCTGAGATCCAATAGCTTGGCAAACAATGCTTGGCTCAGGGGAGGAAAGGCTCAGCATGCCTTGGGCTGGGACAGTGGGCATCTCTGCAGCAGCCCAGAGGACAGCAGATTAGAAGCGCTCCCATTCTCCAGGCACAACAGAAACCCCATATTATTATCCTACTGAGGGGGAAGACGCCCCAAACATGCCTGAGGTTGAATTTCTTACCTTCTTGGTGAAGGACAGCTCATCATTGAATTTTATTTAATTTGGGAAAAATATCAAAATGAACATTTCTTGTACCTTAGTGTTGTGGAATAAATTCATACATGATACACCAATTTTTTTTCCATTGGGCCAGTTGTCATCTTTCTGATAACCCAGTAAGAGAAAGAAAGTTCTTGGTAAGCCTAACTTTCTGTCATTTGCTGCTGGCTGAGCTGCTGTGGAGATGCCATGTGAGGTGTCGGTGCTGTGGAAGTGAGCTATTTCAGGGTGAGTCTGTTTTGACTGTGGCTATTTGAAGAACACAAGTTCCCTGATTCTTCTTTGGGAGGCAGGGCCAGCGGCATGTCTGGGGCTGTTTCTGGTTGCTATGGAGATGGGTCCCACACTGAGGTTCCCAGCCTGGACCTCCCTGCTCCGTCAAGTTCAGCATCCCCAGACACAGCTGCCAGGTCTGTTCTGAGCAATTCCTGCTGTAAAAGTGTTTATACAATTTTTTTGCTGTCTTGTTCCACTTCTGTGCCTCCAAAACCACAGAGAGTCAGAAAGAGGCGGGGGTCACTTCTGAAGACATCCCCATCCTAGCAAGGAGAAGCCATGGCTGCAGGGACATCTCTGTACCAGAGAGCTGGAGGAGAGGTTCCTACGGGTCTGGGCCCCTCCCTGCTATTTCTGAGTCCTCTCTCCCACATTTGGGGGGCTCCTCTCCATCTCCCTGGCAAGATGCAAGTCAGGGTAGCTTTAACTGTCTTCATCCTCTTTTTTGTTTTCTTCTTCAGCCCATTTCTCACCTAATTACCAGTGATTTTTCAAATTTCAAAATCATGCTGGGTGTGGTGGCTCATGCCTGTAATCCCAGCACTTGAGAGGCTGACCAACCTGAGCAAGAGCGAGACCCCGTCTCAAAAAAAAATAGCTGGGCATTGTGGCAGGTGCCTGTAGTCCCAGCTACTTGGGAGGCTGAGGCAAGAGGATCAGTTAAGCCCAAGAAGTTTTTTTTTTTTTTTTTTTGAGACAGAGTCTCACCATGTCACCCTTGGTAGAGTACCATGGTGTCACAGCTCACAGCAACTTCAATTCTCTTGCCCCAGCCTCCCGAGTAGCTGGGACTATAGGCACCCGCCACAACACCTGGGTATTTTTCTGTTGCAGTTGTCATTGTTGTTTAGCTGGCCCAGGCCAGGCTTGAATCCTACAGCCTCTGTGCATATGGCTGGTGCTGTAACCACTTTGCTACAGGTGCGGAGCCTAGCCCAAGAGTTTGAGGTTGCTGTGAGCTATGACGCCATGGCACTCTACCGAGGGCAACAAAGTAAGACTTTGTCTCAAAAAAAAAAAAAAAAGAAAGAAAGAAAAGAAATTTCAAATAATTTCTCTAGGTAAGACCCATTGCTCTTAGGAAAAGTCCAGAATCCTTAACAGGCTCTGCCCTTCCAGACCTGGCCTGCTGCCTCCTGCCTCTCTCCCCATAGTGACTGTTCCGGCCAGTACCCACACACACACTTTCTGCCTTGCCAACTCCTCCTTGACTTTCTGGCCTCAGCAATGCCTACTTCTGGGTAGGTCATGCCTGGAAATGTCCCTCCCTCCTCTAGCTCTGTTAGGGCTTTTTTTCTTAGCTAACATCTTTTTCTTTTCCCTTTCTTTCCTTCTTCTTCTTCTTCTTTTTTTTTTTTTTTTTTTTGTCTATTTTGGTGATAAAATATACATAACATAAAATTCACCATTTTTATTTTATTTTATTTTTTTGGAGACAAAGTTTTATTTTGTCGCCCTCAGTACAGTGCCACAGTGTCATACCTCACAGTAACGCCAAACTCTTGGACTCAAGCAATTCTCATGTCTCAGCCTCCGGAATAGCTGGGACTTCAGGCTGTTTTTAGAGACGGGGTCTCACTCTGGCTCAGGTTAGTCTCGAACCTCTGAACTCAGGCAATCCACCTGCCTTGGCCTCCCAGAGGGCTAAGATTCCTGGTGTGAGCCACCTCGCTTGGCCCATTTTGACTGTTTTTAAGTGTATTGTACTCTGGGCACCTTAACATAAGTAGAATCAGACAGTATTTGTCTATTTGTGTCTGGATGATTTCACTCAGCATGATATCTTCAAGGTTCATCCGAGTTGTTCCTCTACCAGAACTTCTGTCCTTTCCACTATAGATATATGCTGCATTTTGCTCATCTGTTCATCTGTCCATGGACACTTGGATTGTTTCCACCTTTTAGCTATTGTAAATAATGCTGCTTTGAACGTGAGTGTGCAAATACCTGATCCTGTCTGTGTTTTCAATCTTTTAGATATATACCCAGAAGTAGAGTTGCTGTTCTTTTCTCCTATAGTATTTACTGCAGCTACAATTATCAGGCAGCCCTTTGTGCAGTGCCTGTGAGGAGAGGGGCATCTCTCTTTGGGGCCCTCACTGCTGTATCCCTAGCACTGAGCATAGCACCCCACACTGATTAAATACCGTAGAATGAATAAGTGATGGTTTCTAATCTCAACAGATGGCACAAAATGTAGTATCTTGGCAAACTTAGGTTTGGGCTGATCTTAACTCCCGAAAAACAGATCCCTGGAATTCCCCAGAGAGTTTCAAAGAGTTTCAAATTTACTCAATTATTCAGGAAAATAATAATAATAACATTTATTAAAAGCTTGCTTGGCCAGGCAAAGTGGCTCACACCTGTAATCCTAGCACTCTGGGAGGCCAAGGCAGGTGGATTGCCCTGAGTTCACAGGTTCAAGACCAGCCTGAGCCAGAGCAAGATTCATCTCTAAAAACAGCCAGGCGGGTGGCGCCTGTGGCTCAAGGAGTAGGGCGCTGGCCCCATATGCCAGAGGTGGTGAGTTGAAAGCCAGGCCCCAGCCAAAAACTACAAAAAAAAATAAATAAATAAAAAATAAAAAATAAATAAAAACAGCCGGGCATTGTGGTGGGTGCCTATAGTCCCAGCAATGTGGGAGGCATAGTGGCTCATCCCTGTAATCCTTGCATTCTGGCAGGTCAAGACAGGAGGCTCCCTTGAGCCTTAGGAGTTCAAGACTAGCCTGAGCAAGAGCAAGACCCTGTCTCTACTGAAAATAGAAAAACTAGCCAGATGTTGTGGCAGGTGTCTGTAGTCCCAGCTACTTGGGAGGATGAAGCAAGAGGATCTCTTGATCCCCTGATCTAGGACGCTACGGCCCTCTATCCAGGGTGACAGAGTGAGACTCTGTCTCAAACAAAACAAAACAAAACAAAACAAAAACCAAACCACAAAAAAAACCAAAACAAACAAAACACAATGCCATGCAGTTCTACCCTTACCTCTATTTTACAAGCAAGGAAACCGAGGCATGGGAGAGGGGCTTAGTATATTTCCCACAGACACAGAAAATGGTTGAGGTGGAATTTTTAGCACAATCCACACACAAAACCATTCTCCAAGACTGGAACAAAAAAAGCATTTTTAAAAATATATTAAAGCAAAATTGGCGGCTCAGCACCTGCAGCTCAAGCGGCTAAGGCACCAGCCACATACACCAGAGCTGGTGGGTTTGAATCCAGCCCTGGCCTGCCAAACAACAATGACAACTACAACCAAAAAATAGCCGGGTGTTGTGGCGGGAGCCTGTAGTCCCAGCTACTTGGGAGGCTGAGGCAAGAGAATTGCTTAAGCCCAGAAGTTGGAGGTTGCTGTGAGCTGTGATGCCACAGCACTCTACCCAGGGTGACAGGTTGAGGCTCTGTCTCAGAAAAAAAAAAAAAAAAAGCAAAATTGGTGATATTATAGAGTAAAATTGAAAATTTGGACATCATTTAAGGATAACGTACACAGAACATGAAAGAATCCTTTCTACCTGCCTCAGTGCTTGGCTCCGTGCTGCCAAGCCTGGCTCAGGTTCAGGCTTCTGCCCTGGCTCCTTCTCTCAGAGCACTTTGGAAGAACATTGAGACTCTCCATCCCAAGTGAAGCCCATGAGGACCACCCAAGGCCTCTGCATCTTCCAGCATCTTCCAAAAGATCTCGCTGGGCAGACAGGGAATGACCTATCTTCCAGATTTTGAATGTTGGCTTCAGATGAGAATGTGTGTGTTGGATGTGAGCCTGAATAGGACACAGACCCTGCAGTTAAATGCCACAGTTCCCTGTTATTCCTGGTTTCACTTTCTGAGGTTTTAATTACTCTAGGTCCCCTGCAGTCCAAAAATATTAACTGGAAAACTACAGAAATAAACAATTCATAAGTTTTAAATGCATGCCATTCTGAGTAATGTGATGAAACCTAGTGCTGTCCTGCTCTGTCCTACAAGGGCCATGAATCATCTCTGTCCAGCAGATTCACACTGTCGCTGCTGTCCACCCATAAGTCACTAAGTAGCCATCTCTGTTAGCAAAGTGGAAATACCATAGAATATAGGGTTAGGTCCTATTTGTGGTTTCAGACATCTACTGGGTGTCTGAGAATGTATTGCCATGGATAAGGGAACAATTGGGTATTTTTCTACCTGGGGCAAAACCCAAGCAGGTCTCAGCCCAGTAGAGAGGGCTCCAGACCTCAGTCATGCCCAGTTCAGCCTCGTTTTCTAGGACAGACCTTATTTTTAGCCAGTCTCTCTTTGCCTGGGAGAAGGGGAGGTTGAAGAAGCACTTCTGGGAGCCTTTCTGGGGCCTTGGGAGGAAGCAGAAGAGGGGGAGAAAGGAGGGAAGAATATGGGGGCCCCTTTCCTCCTGGAGTGTGGTAACGCAGGGAGTGCAGGACCCGGCAGTATATAGTTGCCAGAGGGGAGGGGCTCCCTGTTCCTTTCTCAGGCGGCGGGTTGGATCTCTGGAGTTAACTTTCCCACAGAAACAAAGCTCAAGTAGGGGTTGGCTCCCTGCCTGGCCCCAGGAGCCACATTCAGCTGACAAAACCATAGCCTCAGAAAAACCCTCACCCCTCTGCCATTGTCTGAGGCTCTGCAGGAGCTTCTGAGACCACAGATCCTCTGGCAACTCCACCAAGGGCTCTAGTAAGCGTGGGAACTGCAGCCTGGCCAGTGGCAGCTCTTCCACAGGGCAGAGGTGGGAAGCAGGGCTGTGTGCCAGTGTGTGTGAGTATGCTCGCGCGTGTGTGTTTAGGTATTTCTAGGGACAGGACACACTTAAGTCATGGAGTAGGAAGGAAGTAGGTGATCGTGGGCTGCTTCCCAATGTCTCTGTGCCTCAGTTTCTCCATCTGGATGTAGTAGTGTGAGGAGAAGGTTGAGACTACATTGGTGGCTTTCTCATTTTTTTTTTTTTCCTTTCTAACCATTTCTTTTTTTCAAACAATCTTGAATAAAACAGGTAAATCTCTGATTAAAGGGTTGGTGGGTAAGGGGGCATGTCCCCTGGTTTCCTCTACCCACTCCTCAATGCTTCTCCTGCCAGCTCCTCTCAGGGCACTGTTGGAAAAGTTGCTGGGCTGGAGGCACATGCACCATCTCTCTCTCTCACACACACACACCATCACTCCCAGCTTTAGCATTACTCCAGGGTCACAGAGGAAGTGCAGGATTGTGGATAACATTCCAAACTCAGGAGTCTGAAACAAAACTTGGGGTCCAAAGACCCAGCCCTTTGCGAGCTGTCCACCTGTTGAGCGGGACAGTCCCCACTCTGAGCTGTAAGGTTGTACGTTGGGATTTAGGATTAAGATGTTTGTTTTACAAAGTCCTGCGCAAGCCACTGGAAGCTGGAAATCACTGCAGGTGGCAAGCTTGCTGAGTGGCTGTGGCTGTGGCCACAAGGTGTGACCAGTCAGGCCTGAATTCTACCAACGAAGCACCAGGTCTGTCCAACTCATGTTCCAGGACAGGACAGGGCTTCTCGGGTTGGGGTCCTGGCAAGGACAGCCTGTGGGGTGGGGAGTGCCAAGCTGGGGGAGGAGATGAGCCAGCAGGTGGGCAGGGGTGGGGGTAGAAGAGGCCCTGTGCTGGGGGGAGCCTCATACTAGATGGGGAGGGGCTGCCTGGAGCAGCCTCCCCAACCAGCCCTGAAGAGCTGGAGACCTGGAGCTGCCAAGGGAACAGTATTGAAAACACAAAGATCCAGAGCAGAGTGGCCCCGCCCGGAAAAACAACATCCTGGCTGCTGGGCTCAAAGCAGGCTCCGAGGGAGGGGCTATTTTTAGCTGCCAGGCAGCTTGGGCTGGACTTGTATGGCCTTGCTGTCTGGCTGCATAACTCACCCTTGGTCCCACCTGACCTTGAGTGGCTGGCTGTCTCTAAGAGGCCTTTCCGGCTGCCCCTGCCCTCAGGGCACAGCCCCTCTGGTGGTGCCCCTGGGCCACAGAGAACCCAGGGAGGAGAGGGCTGGTTTGGAAACACACTGGCCTTGTAGCTTCAGGGCATCCTGGGCCTGGCCAGGGTTCTGAGACAGCAGAGAGCTCTGGGCTCTCCCAGAAGAAAGGCAGAGGCTCTCCTGGGAAATAGGGTCCGGAGGAGAACTTAGGTCCCTTTATTATAGATGTTCTCAGCTCCAGCCACACCCTTGAGGGTCTCAGCCAAGGCCATCCCTGGGCTCAGTAGGAGTGCGTGGGAAAAAAGCTCCAAGTCCCAAACTCCCTTGCCCACCCACACCCAGGAGTCCTGCCCTGCTCCTGGGGGTGTGATGTCTGCATTTAGTTCTGGGCACAAACAGCAAAAGTCCAGAGCTAGGCTATGGCACGGAGGGTGAAAATAGCAGGTGGGAGCCAGGCCAGCCCAAGTCCTGGAGCAGCAGGATGGCTGTGGGCTGGACTCTGCGGGAGTGGCCACTTATGGCTGCCCCTGCCTGAAATCAGGGAGGTCGGGGTGCCCCAAGGTCAGGCACCTGGTTTTACTCCCCTCCTCTAAAGGGGATTTATGGGGCCAGGGGTTCTGCTGCCTCCTCTGCCAGCCACTAGGCCAGCTCTTAAAACGGGGAGAAGTCTTATGAATTCTTGGTGGGTGGAGAAGGATGGAAGGAAGCCAGCAGTCAATAGATGTTTATTGTGCACCCACTACACACCAGGGACTGTTCTAGAAACCTGGAAAAGAAGGAGTCAGGGTAGCTTGGCTCTGCTGAGAGACAGGACCTGGGGGCCTCTTTTCTTTCTTTTTTTTTTTTTTGTTGTTGCAGTTTTTGGCCGGGGCCGGGTTTAAACCCGCCACCTCTGGTATATGGGGCCGGTGCCCTACTCCTTGAGCCGCAGGTGCCACCTGGGGCCTCCTTTCTGAGAGGTGGAAGGCCAAGTGTATGGAAGGTGGAGGCCTCTAGAAACGAGATAGGACTGAGGTACGTGGGACTCCAAGACTCGTGCCTTCCCTGGGGAAGATGAGAGCCCACAGGACCAGCTTCCCAGAGTCCAGCATCACCTCCTCTTCAGCACAGATATGCAGGACTTCTTGAGCGGCCCAATCTGCAGATGGGCATCCACACTCTCCAGGAAAAAGGCAGGCTTGAGCCTGTGTGTGAAGAGCCCTGAAAAGTGGCTGTCCAGGCGGCTCTGGAAGGGGTCAATGGGGGAGGCCGGGGTGCCACTCCGGCGAGGGCGGGAGGCCTTCAGCCTCCGAAGGAGACTCATCTTGCCATCCCGCACAGCGTAGAAGGCCAGGGCCCGGTCGGCGTACTCTAGGCAGATGCCCACTGTGGGTGAAAAGGGCTGGGGCAGCGGCGCTTCCAGCCCGTGGAACCAGACAGAGAAGCCACGGCCGTTCCACTGCAGGCAGCAGGAGTGGGCATTGCGACCCAGCCGGCCCCGGTCGTAGGGCTCCTGGGGGTTGAACCCTTCGGCCATGACGCCCACACTGACCCAGCCCTCAATGATCTCCACCTCCCAGTAGTAGGTGCCCCGGTCCAGGGCGCCTTCACCCAGCACCTGCTCACAGTGGGTAAAGCGGGTGGGGGACTCAGGGTAGTTGATGGGACACAGCACTCTCTTGACACCTTTGGTTCCGAACAGCTGCAAGAATTTGTCTGCTGTGTCGCTGTCCAGGTCCACAATGTAGGCAACTGATCCCACAGACAGGAGAGAGAAGCCAAGCTCAGGTTCCAGTATCAGATGGGATGGCCCCTCCCCTGGGTGCCACCTCCCCAACTCATGGCCTCTTCCTCCCTCCCAATCAGCATAACTCAGTGCTGCTGGAGGCCACCCCAGGAGCTGACTTAGCTCACCCCAGCAGCTGGGAAGGGGACTTCAAGCCCTCTTACGCCAGGGCCCTGCTGGGGCCTGCTTCTGGAACCAGCCCAGCAGCCTTAGGAGGGCCAGGTGTCCACTTACACTTGAGGAAATAGTCCCTGGGAGCTTCACTCTCCAGCTGATTGGTGCTATCGGGCTCCTGGCATTCTGCATCAGCTACAGCAGAGAAGACAGTGAGGGGTGCCCCCCTAGATGGCCCCTCAGAACCTGTGGCTACAATTCCTCCTCCCTCCCACCCTCTGTCTTCCCAGAGTCTTAAGCCACCTGGGGACAGGCATGCACTGGAATAGGGCACTCTGTGCTCATGCCCTGTCAGATGCCTGAGTTCTGCCCCTTGCCCACTGTTCCCTGGGCCTCACACCCTCAGAAAGTAGAGGGTGGGCTACGAGAAGCCTTTCTGCCCACTAGACTAAGGACAAAAGGACTGACTGGTCACCACAGGGTGGTGGCTCCAATTGCTGGCAAGATTTGGGCCCCTCCCTGTGCCAGGCACAGTTTTCCTCCTCCACAGCTGAATGAATGTCAGGCCTGGGGGCCTGTGTGGAAGACCAGGAGAGGGTGAGTCATCTGAGGAGGGTGCCCACCTTCTGAGCCCAGTTTCTGCAGCCCGTCCTCATTGCTGCCCAGCCCCTGAAGCTGCTCCCACTGGCTGGCACAGACCTCGACCAGAACGTCTCTCACTGTCCTGACAGCTTGGGATGACTTGGTGAAGCTGAGCTCTCTCGGGGGGCCAGGACCAGGGCCACACCCTTCCTCCAGGGCCAGCCTTAGTGCCAGCAGCTCCTATGCCAGACAAATGCCTGTTCAAACTCTGCTGGCCACAACTCCTCCTAGTGGTGGGGGAGGGGGGAACAGCTCTGCCAGGAAGCTGGCACAGTCTGGAAGGCCAGGCACCCACTGCTCCCACCCTTTCTCCCTCTGTAGTTCCCAGAGCAGCCCTCACCTGTAGGAAGCTGACTGAGTCAGCCTCAGGGACCTGACTGAGGTTGTGGCGGGCCCGGGTCAGGCGGCTGCGCTGCTCCTCCTGTCGCCGCAGGTCACCCTGGGAGCGGCCCAGCATGGCAGCCTCCCCCTCTTCAATGAAGCCCAGCACCTGGTTCTGGAAGCCCTGCAGGGCGATGGTAGCCTCTGCAAACAGCCGGCTCACCCTCTCCCGCTCTGCCACGGCTGCACTCTGCACAGGGCGACAGTAGGGGCAGCCGTGAGGAAAAAGAACACTCCTGGACTTGGCCCTATCCTTCTCTGACTCCACCTTCCCACCTGCCCTGTTGGGGATAAAGAGGGGTTGGCCTGAGTCTGCCCTGGATCTGTGACACTCATGCTAGTGGGGTTGGGTGGAGCCCTAAGCATACATGGAGTAAATTGTACTGTGCTGAAAGCTCAGGCTGTCAGAAGCCTGTGCAGGAGAGGACAGGGATGGGGGCTCGGAGGGGGGATCTGACCTTGATGAGGGCCACTGTGCGGCGGGCCTGTGCAATGCCAGCACCCAGCTCATCCATGCGGTCCTCCATGGCACTGAGGACTTTGGACTGCTCAGCCTGCGGATGACACCCTCCATGAGTATGGGGTCTGGCAGAGGCTGCAGCCCTCCACTGGGGTCCCAGGCCTCCCCAGAAGGGCAACCAGGGAGTACTATCTGTGCATGGTAGGACTGGGAGTGGCCATGATGTCCCATAGTATGCCAGAGGCACTGTTCCCCATGCCTGGTGGGAGCATGGGCTGTGTGTCTGCCTCCCTGCTCTGATCAGCCCAGCTTGTACCTGGACCTCCATGGGTCTCAGTGTTGCTCAATGAATAGGAGAGCTCCCTCCAGTAGGGAAGGAGCGTGCCTGCACAAGAGGACACTAAACTGTCCCAGAGATCACCGTCCCCAAAGAGCCTGAGCCCCCAATCCCAGCCTGAAAAAAAAGGGGATTCCGGGCAAATCCCCTAGGTTTTATGAGTCACTGGTCCAGGCAGGAGAGACGGAAAATCCCAAGGCCAGAGGCGCCAAGACCGGGCTGGAGGCCAAAGGAAACTGGAGGCGGGAAGTAGAGGGACGCTGCGCACATGCTCCCACAACGGCCCCCGGAACAGCTGGACAGAGGCGATCTGTGTGCCCAGTCCGCCCTCTGTCGCACTTCTGTCGCCAGCCACACCCTTTCTAAACCGCAGCCTCAGCCTAGGGCAAATGTGAGCCGGGACAGGCATGAGCCCCGCCAGACACATCAGCCGCGCTACGGGAACCCTGCGGGCCTCACCCGGCTTCCGCCCACCGTTCACCCCCAGGAACCCTAGCCCACTCAGGTCCTTCTGCTCGCCCTTCGCGTCCTTTTCCCCATATCACCGGTTCCTCCTTCCCGGTTCTCTGATATCACCACCACGGCTGGCGGGCGGCTGGAAGGGACCGCACAATTTTTCAGGTCAGAGGAGGAAATTAAGACCCAGCCCGGGGAGGGTAGGGGATCCAAGGGCCTTGGCCCGCTCGCGGCACGGTCACTCGCCCCCGCCCGCGCCCCACCTCCTGGAGCGCCCGCTCCTGCTCCAGCGGCACGAGCTCGTGGCCGCGGTGCTCCTGGGCGGCGCAGGCCTCGCACAGGCACACGCGCTCGGCGCGGCAGTAGCGCTCGAGCGGCCGCAGGTGGCGCGGGCAGAGACTCTCCTCCAGCCGGCGCAGCGGCGGCACCAGGCGGTGTCCGCGCAGCGCGGGGCTGCGCTCGTGCGGGCCCAGGTGCGCGGGGCAGAAGGAGGCGAGGCAGGAGAGGCAGGAGAGGGCGGCCGGCAGGGCCGCGCCCTCGGGGCACGCGTCGCAGCGCACCGGCTCTTCGCCCGCCGGCCACGGCTCGGGCGCGCATGGAGCCGACGGCTCCGGGGTGCTGGGCGGAGCGCTGGGCGCCGAGGGCTCGGGGGCGGGGGTCGGCCCGGGCCCGGGCCCGGGGCCCGAGCCCTGGCGGAGCTGCAGCAGCTCGGACAGCGTGTGGTTCTTGCGGAGCTGCAGACCGTCGGGAAAAGGCTCCTGGCACAGAGGACAGCGGGCCGCACCCCCGGGCCCACCGGTGCCACCGGAGCCGCGATGCGGCCAGAGCACACCCAGGCAGGCGAGGCAGAAGTTGTGGCCGCAGGGCAGGGTCACCGGCTCCCGGAGCGGCTCTAGGCAGATGGGGCAGCTGAAGGGCCCGCTGCTGTCCATGGCTCAGTGGCCGCCCAGGGCGCCGCGGGTACTGCTCCCGCCTGGGAGGGACCCGGACCGTTCGCGCCGCAGCGCCGCCTTCGAGGACCCGGGCCAAAGGTCCGGCCCCCTCCCACCCTCCTCTCGGCCCGCCCCCCAGCGCCGCCAGGCCCCAGCCCAGACTTCAGGGCCCGCCTGCCTCGGAGGGCTCCTGGGCCGTCCGCTCCGCATGGTCCCGGGGAAGTCGCGGCTGACAGGATATGAAAGGGAGGAGCGCGGCAGGGACTTGAAGGGTACACGGGTAGGGGGCTGGGAAGGCTGCACCCTCCCCTTGGCCAGGCCTGGGCTAGAGGGGCTGGGCGGGCCCAGCTGGGTCACAGCAGCACCTTTGTGCTCCAGCCCTCTCCCTGGCACCGTTAGCAAAGTTCCTGAGTTGCTGCCTGCAGAGAAAAACAACTGCTGATGTATGTATGTTTTTGCCCCTTAGCGACTCTGTTTACCCCTGGTGGGGAACTTGGGCTTTTCTCGATCTGAAATGGGAAGTTGACGTTATCCTCCAAGGCCCTAGACTGAGGAATTTAGCTCTGGTCCCTGGACACTCACAGGCACCTTCCCCAAGTAGAAGGTTGGTGGGTTTTTTTGAGACAGAGTCTCAAGCTGTCCCTGGGTACAGTGCCATGCCATCATAGCTTACAGCAACCTCCAACCAATTCAGGCTCAAGAGAGCCTCATGCTTCAGTTTTTTTCTATTTTTAGCAGAGACGCGAGTGTGTGTGTGTGTTTCTCTTTTTGCACAGGCTGGTCTCTGTCTCCGAGCTCAAGCAATCCACCTGCCTCGGCCTCACAGAGTGCTAGGATTACAGGCGTGAGCCACCACGCCCCACACCCAACTAGAAGCATTTTAAGACTCATCCAATTATACATTTAAGAAGGTGCATTTTGGCCAGCCCGGTGGCCAAATCTGTATGCAGATTCTTCCTCAATAAAATAAAGTAGTGCCGAGGCAGAAACCAAAGTATAAGGGAAACATCCACAAGTTTATGCTGATTTAAATAAATGCCTGGGTAAATGAGTAAGGAGGGGTGAAAAACAGACACATTTCCCAGAGAATTCCAAATGATTTTTGTAGATACTTAACTTCCCACTCCTTAACCTGTGAGCTGTGCATAGTGACTCTTTCAAAGGGAGCAAAAGGTTTACAGTGAAGAAACCTGATGAAAGACCTCAGCCAGGTGATCAAGGTCAGCACCAACAGTAATGAGTCTTGTTAGTCACATGTGCTTATGTGCTTTTTTTTGTTGTTGTTGTTTTTGTGGAGGAGAAGGAAAGAGAAATTTATTACTTTGCTGTCAGGGTCCTCGCCCACGGACCCTGACCTGGTTGAAAACAGGTAGGGAAAACAACGCTGGGGAAATTAGGATGCTCTAGACAAGGTTAAGATGTAGAGTCTGAGAACGCCTGGAGAAAGGCATATGTTATCTTATTCCCAGTGGCAGGCTGGGGCAATGCAGCAGCTCTCTGGCTTCTCCAGAACACTTTTATTGATTTCTATTATTATTATTTTGTGTGTGTGTGAGACAGAGTCTCACTTTGTTGCCCGTGGTAGAGTGCCGTGGTGTCATAGCTCACATTAACCTCAAACTCTTGGGTTCAAATGATTCTCTTTTTTTTTTTTTGCAGTTTTTGGCTGGGGCTGGGTTTGAACCTGTCACCTCTGGTATATGGGGCTGGTGCCCTACTCTTTGAGCCATAGGTGCCACCCCCAAATGATTCTCATGCCTCCGTCTCCCAAGTAACTGGGACTACAGGTGCCTGCCACAATGCCTGGCTATTTTTAGAGATGGAGGGGGATGTCTTATTCTGGCTCAGGCTGGTCTCGAACCTGTGAGCTCATGCAATCCACCTGCCTTGGCCTAAGCCACTGTGCCTGGCCTTTTTGTGTGTTTCCTTGAGACAGAGTGCCACCCTATGCCCTAAGCAGAGTGCAGTGGCATCATAGCTCACTGCAACCTCAGACTCAGGCTGTGGGCATTCTGCTGCCTCAGCCTCCAGAAGCTGCTGGGATTACAGGCACTCGCCACTGCGCCCAGCTAGGTTTTCTTTCCATTTTTTTAGGAGTCGGGGTCTCACTCTCACTCAGGCAAGTCTGGAACTCCTGCACTCAAGCAATTCTCCCTCCTTAGCCTCCCACAGTGCTGGGATTACAGGGTAAACCACAG
This sequence comes from Loris lydekkerianus, assembly GCA_963574355.1. Classification (NCBI taxonomy): domain Eukaryota; kingdom Metazoa; phylum Chordata; class Mammalia; order Primates; family Lorisidae; genus Loris; species Loris lydekkerianus. The sequence goes on from CAUYPK010099136.1 coordinate 59,069, forward strand.
TGCCTGGCTTTATTGATTACTAATGAAAGCGCATATGCAAAATGCAAAAAATGCCAAAAGATAGGGTTACAAGAATCCCAAGTCCCCAGAAAGATTGGATAGAGAGAAAGACTGGGTAAAAAGGTAGAGGTTTGCTAACAAATGGCCGATAGCATATTTAGAAATGGGAAGAGGAAAACCAGGTTTTTTTTTCTTACCACTCAGACTGTGTTCTGTCCCTCTTACTCCCTGGAAGGGAGAGAAGAATGATCGTAAATGAGGGAAAACAAGTCCTATCCCTGAAGGAGAAGTAAGCCATGTTACCTAATCTAACTACAGATCAGGAGTTTAAAGGATTCAGGTCTACTTCAGTCCTGCACCACCTGTTGACTCTTTTGTTGTTGTTGTTTTTGCAGTTTTTGGCCAAGGCTGCGTTTGAACCTGCCACCTCCAGCATATGGGGCCAGCGCCCTACCCATTTGAGCCACAGGCACTGTCCCACCTGTTGACTCTCAGCACACAGGGACAGTCCATCCTGTTGGGAGCTCTTTTCATCTTCAATGGTCATGATGAACCCTTGGGGATCGCACGGCTGCTGGCTTTCCCCTTGATACCAGTGCCCCACTGAGAAGTCAACCTATCTACCTTCCATACTTTGCCAACAAAGGAGGAAAATGGCATACTATCATCTCAAAATCCAAATTCCTCCCCATGTGCTCTTGATTTGTGGTGTGATATGATTTTCTTCCCCAGAAACATACAACCTCACTCTAATGGTGAGAAAAACAAATCCCAATTGAGTTTGAGTACCCATCAAACTGTCAAGGTCATCAAAAACAAGAAAAGTGCTCTGGTAGGACGGGGCAGGTGGATTGCTTGAGCTCAGGGGTTCCAGACCAGCCTGAGCAAGAATGAAACCCCTCTCTACTAAAAATAGAAAAAACTAACCAGGCATGGTGGCTTGTGCCTATAGTCCCAGCTACTGAGGAGGCTGAGGCAAGAGAATTTCTTGAGCCCAAGAGTTCAGTGCCACAGCATTCTACTCAGGGTGACAAGGTGAGACTTTCTCTCAAAAAAAAAAATACAAAAAACCCCCCACATGCCATCCAATGGTTTCTAGTATATTCCTAGAATTTTTTTTTTTTTTTTTTTTTTTTATTGTGAGGGCTGTATTGGGTGATGTAGGATGTTTAGTAGCATCCCTGGACTCTGCCCCCTGGGTAGTAGGAACATCATCCCAGGCATGACAATCAACAGTGTCCCCAAGGGGTGGCGCCCGTAGTTCAAAGGAGTGGGGCGTCAGCCCCATATGCCAGAGGTGCCAGGTTCAAACCCAGCTCTGACCAAAAACTGCAAAAAACAAACAAACAAACAGTGTCCCCAAGCCAGCACAGTGGTGCACAACTGTAGTCTCAGCTGCTTGAGAGGCTGAGGTGGGAGGATTAAACTTGAGCCCGGGAGTTTGAGTCCAGCCTGGACAACACAGCAAGACCTTTTCTCAAAAAATTTTTTGAGAAAATTGTCTCCAGATATTACTCAGTGTCTCCAGGACAGGGGTGGGGGCCAGAGTTACTTTATCTTCCCTATCACAAGGCCTGGCCATTGGCAGGTTCTCTCCCTCATTAATATGAAATACAAGAACACTGTTATTCCTCCTATTCTTGAGATAGGTGGGTGACTGGCTCCTCACCTCCCACTTAGGGAGAGCCTGCCTCCCTGTTTAGACACTTTATAGAGCCCCTCCCTTGGGCTCAATCATCTAAGGCTGTGGTGTGAGGTGTAAGGGGACGGGGTGGCAATGGGGGGTAACAAAGCAGAAACTAGGAGGGAGCATGTCTCCTGGGGAGGTAAATGGCTTCGTCTGCTCTGGCTGCTTTAATAGAACATCAGAGACCGGGTGGCTTAAATAAAAACAACAGACATTTATGATAGAATCAGTTGTACCTGCCCAAATAGGTCTGCCCCACCCAGGCAGGATCAGGTTCATGACCCACCCTGGAAGGGTCAGACTCATGTCCCTCCCAGGAAATAGGAATGCCACCAATTGCTGCGCTTCCAGACCCTTTACATACCCATCCGCCATAACCCACATGTGGAATTCCTTTCTTTCTTTCTTTCTTTTTTTTTTTTTTTCTTGAGACAGAGTCTCACTATGTCTCCCTGAGTAGAGTGCCATGGCATCACAGCTCACAGCAACCTCAAACTCTTGGGCTTTAGCGATCCTCTTACCTTAGCCTCCCAAGTACCTGGGACTACAGGCACCCACCACAATGCCTGGCTATTTTTTGGTTGCAGTTGTTATTGTTTAGCAGGCCTGGGCTGGGTTCGAACCCACCAGCTTCAGTGTATGTGGCCAGCACCCTACTCTCTGAGCTACAGGCGCCAAGCCTGGAATTCCTTTCTTTTTTTTTTTTTGCAGTTTTTGGCCAGGGCCAGGTTTGAACCTGCCACCTCCAGCATATGGGGCCAGTGCCCTACTCCTTTGAGCCACAGGCGCCACCCTAGAATTCCTTTCTTGATTTCATCCCACCTGCATCCAGGTGGAAATAAAGAACACATTATTTCCACAGAACAGATTTCTGTTTTCCTTTGTTTTGCTCCTTGGAATAATCTTTCTTCCTTGGGTCTGGAGCCTTTCAATTTATTCCTCACAGTTTTGGAGGCTGGCAGCCTAAGATCAGGGTGCAGCACCTGGGTCTTGTGAAGGTCCTCTCCTGGGTTGCAGACTGCTGACATCTTGCTGTGCCCTTGCAAGGCAGGAAGAGAACCCAGAACTCTCTGGGGTCCCTTTTAGAAGGGCACTAATCCTATCTGTGAGGGCTCCACCCTCATCACCTATTCACCTCTTCATGCCATCACCATAGGGGTTAGGATTTCAACACATGAATGAATTCCAGGGAGGAAACAAACATTCAGGTCATTGTAACCCTCATTCAGGGAGTAAGTCTTAAGATAGGTGCAGTAGGCTCAGCACCTGTAGCACAGTGCCAGCCACATACACCGAGGGTGGCAGGTTTGAATCTGGCCTCTGCCAGCTAAACAACAGACAATTGTAACAAAAAATAGCCAGGCATTGTGGTGAGCGACTGTAGTCCCAGTTACTTGGGAGGCTGAGGCAAGAGAATCACGTAAGCCCAAGAGTTTGAGGTTGCTATGAGCTGTAACTCCACGGCATTCTACTCAGGGGGACAGTTTGAGACTCTCAAAAAGAAAAAAAAGATAGGTGCAGTCCTCTCCTGTGATTCTTGGGAAAGGCTGAGGGAATCATAGCAGTGACTTTCAAGCCAGGCTTTCAGAGATGGCTAAGAGCACAGGGCAGAGCCTGGGGTGGGAGAAAATATTCCACTAAGAAGGAGGAGCAGAGGAACATGGCCTGGGTGTGCCCCATTTGGCAGGAAGGCAAGTAATGAGTTCCATACATTGGTTTTCACAAGGGGCACTTCATCATGACTGTCTCGTGTTTGCCAAGACCCAGAAGTGGTTGGGAGGGCAGGCATTAGTGCCACCCTGCTCCATGGCTTGCCTGGGTCTGGGAGGGGGGTGCTTCTTGGGTTAGGTTCTGGCCAGCTCTGTGATCTGTACCCCATAGCCTGCTGTTCTCTCTGCTCAGGAATATCTGCCCTCCCAGGAGGAGAGTGTGATGTGACTTGTCAGGGTGATGGCATCTTGATATTCCATTTCCATTATTATAAAGTTATTTGCAGGTGGGTTTTGGTGGCATGCACCTGTAGTCCCAGGGGCTGGGGCAGGAGGATTGCTTTAACCCAGGAGTTTGAGGTTGCAGTGAGCTATGACGACAGCACTGCATTCCAGGCCAGGTGATAGAGTAAGACCCTGTCTCAAAAAATAAAATAATCTCCCCTGGTCTCCGTCATGGCGAGTATTGGTGGCCTTGGGGCAGGAGCAAATCTGAATTGCATGAGGGAGACCATGGACATTCTGCTTGAGATTTCACGAATTTTGAATATTGGCTTAGATATGGAAACTTGTCTATTTGTGTACAGCTTTGTGAACAAGGAATTAACCCAGAAGCTTCGCAAGGCTACTGAAGCACTAAAGGCTGCTGAAAATATAAAAGCTGACTTTCTGGAGAAACTCTGATGAGATATGTCAAGGTCTACAAGAGGATTTAAAGATTGCTTTGTAGTCAAGAATGTACAACGAGGCCAGAAGCAGTGGCTTATGCACAGCACTTGGGAGGCTGAGGCAGGTGGATTGCCTGAGCTCACAGGTTCGAGACTGGCCTGAGCCAGAGTGAGAACCCCATCTCTAAAAAATAGCTGGGTGTTGTGGCAGATGCCTGTAGTCCCAGCTACTTAGGAGGCTGAGACAAGAGAATGGCTTAAGCCCAAGAGTTTGAGGTTGCTGTGAGGTATGACATCACAGTATTCTACCATGGGTGACATAGTGAGACTCTGTCTCAAAACAAACAAACAAACAAATCAATCAATAAAAAATAATTATAAAACCATAGCTTTATAAATCAGTGGAAAGTGGCTTACAGAGAAAACTATCAGATGTATTTGTATCATGTCTTTTTTTTTTTTTTTTTTTAATAGAGACAAGAGTCTCACTTTATGGCCTTCGGGAGAGTGCCGTGGCATCACACACACCTCACAGCAACCTCCAACTCCTGGTCTTAGGCGATTCTCTTGCCTCAGCCTCCCGAGTAGCTGGGACTATGGGCACTTGCCACAACACCTATTTTTTTGTTGTAGTTTGGCTGGGGCTGAGTTTAAACCTGCCACCCTCAGTATATGGGGCCAGCGCCCTACCCACTGAGCCACAGGTGCCACTCTATATCACATCTTTTTTTTTTCTATTTTTTGAGACAGTGCCTCAAGCTGTCACCCTGGGTAGAGTGCTGTGGCATCACAGCTCACGGCAACCTCCAACTCCTGGGCTCAAGCGATTCTCCTGCCTCTGCCTCCCAAGTAGCTGGGATTACAGGTGCCTGCCACAATGCCCGGCTATTTTTTGGTTACAGCTATCAATGTTCAGCAGGCCCGGGCTGGATTCGAACCTGCCAGCTCAGTTGTATGTGCTGGTGCCTTAGCCGCTTGAGCCACAGGCGCCGAGCCTCACATCTTTCTTTTTTTTTTTTTTAATAAAGTAGTTTTATTTTTATTGATTGATGGATTGATTGCAGTTTTTCTTTGGCTGGGGCAGAGTTTGAACCCACCACCTCTGGTATATGGGGCCACTGCTCTACTCCTTTGAGCCACAGGCACCGCCCCTACACATCTTTCTTTTTAACAGCTATAATTCTTTGACATTGCTATGTTCATATTTGCCTATTCCTTATTTATTGCTCTGATACCTGTAATCTTCTGAGCAGTCTATCAGATGTGCACATCTGCTGTGCCTGGTTGAAGTAAAGATGAACCCATCATAGTGACATGTAGTAGTTATGACTCGTTGACATTTCCATTATAAACTTTAATTTTGGGTTCAGCACCTGTAGCTCAAGGGCTAAGGTGCCAGCCACATACACCAGAGCTGGTGGGTTCGAATCCAGCCTGGGCCTGCCAAACAACCATGACAACTACAAGCAAAAAATAGCCAGGTGTTGTAGCGGGCACCTGTAGGCCCAGCTATTTGGGAGGCTGAGGCAAGAGAATCGCTTAAGCCCAGGAGTTTGAGGTTGCTGTGAGCTGTGATGCCACAACACTCTACCCAGGGTGACAGCTTGAGACTGTCTCCAAAAAAAAAAAACAACTATAATTTTGAATTGTTTGTGCATAAAAACTGGATTTATGTTGTATTAAGATGGAAGTCGACAGGATTTCAGCTACCATTTGTGAATTTTGATTTAGATTCATTATGTGTATCGGAATCTTGTTTTTTGGCTTGGTGCCCTTAGCACATTGGTTATGGTGTCAGCCACATACACCTAGGCTGGTGGGTTTGAACTGCAACAACAGCAAAAAACTATCCAGGTGTTGTGGCAGGCACCTGCAGTCCCAGCTACTTGGGAGGCTGAGGCAAGAGAATCCCCTAAGCCCAAGAGCTGGAGGTTGCTGTGAGCTGTGATACCATAGCTCTCTACCGAGAGAGACAAAGTGAGACTCTGTCTCTAAAAAAAAAAAAAAGTTGTTTGCCCAATGTATTAATTATTTTTGAAATGAATTGGCTCTCGAGGGTCAGGGTAGCTGCTGGCACTGCTAAACTATGCAGGAGCATGTTCACACCTGCCTCACTCTGTCGTTGCGAGGACTCTGTCATAAAGGATGGCATCTGGAATTCCCCAGGCTACATCTCTTGCCAGAGGTCTCATAACTGATCCTGGGAGAAGGCAGAATTTAAGCCCAAAAGTGCAACCTGGGCTGGGAACAGTGGCTCATGCCTATAATCCTAACACTCTGGGAGGCAGAGGTGGGTCAATTTATTGCACTCAGGAGTTTGAGACCAGCCTGAGCAAAAGGAGACCCCGTCTCTACTACAAATAGAAAAACTAGTCAGGGCGGCATCTATGGCTCAGTGAGTAGGGCGCCGACCCCATATACCAAGGGTGGCAGGTTCAAACCCGGCCCCGGCCAAACTACAACAAAAAATAGCCGGGCGTTGTGGCGGGTGCCTGTAGTCCCAGCTACTGGGGATGCTGAGGCAAGAGAATCACCTAAGCCCAGGAGCTGGAGGTTGCTGTGAGCTGTGATGCCATGACACTCTACCAAGGGCAATAAAGTGAGACTCTGTCTCTACAAAAAAAAAGAAAAAAGAAAAACTAGTCAGGTGTCATGGTGGGCACCTGGAGTCCTAGCTACTTTGGAGGCTGAGGCAAGAGGATCGCTTGATCCCAAGAGTTTGAAGTTGCTGTGAACTATGATGCCACAGCACTCTACCCAGGATGATGAAATAAGACTCTGTCTCAAAAAAAAAGAGAGAGAGGAAAGAGGTATACTCTTGGTGTCATTGGACAGTGTTACATCAAAGAGACTTAATTTTGCTGGCACAATGGCTCATGCCTGTAATCCTAGCACTCTGGGAGGCTGAGGTGGGTGGATTGCCTGAGCTCAGGAGTTTGAGGCCAGCCTGAGACCTCGTCTGTAAAAATAGTGGGGCACTGTGGCGGGCGCCTGGAGTCCCAGCTACTTGGAAGGCTGAGGCAAGAGGATTGCTTGATCCCAAGAATTTGAGCAAAAGCAAGACTCCCTGTCTCTACTAAAAAAATAGAAAAACTGAGGCAAGAGGATCTGTTGAGTCCAAGAGTTGGGGGTTGCTGTGAGCTATGATGCTACAGGTCAGACCCAGGGCAATATCTTGAGACTCTGTCTCAAAAAACAAAAAGAAAAAAAAAGCCATTCCTAGCTTTGTTGTGTCTGAAAGATATTGAAAGGGGACCAAAACCACCCACATCTGTATTAGTACTTCTTTTACTTTGTGGTTTTGACGTACTTTTAAAAAATTGTTCTGGTGTACATTTGTATCATATTACTATATTTAGGTTATGCCATGACTTGGATTATATTTAGGTTATTTAAAAAGCAAACAACTGGGGCGGTGCCTATGGCTCAAAGGAGTAGGGCCCCATATGCTGGAGGTGGCGGGTTCAGACCCAGCCCCGACCAAAAACTGAAAAAAAAAAAAAAAAAGTAAACAATTGAATAAAGTTTATAACATTCCTGCTCCACACAGGCAGCTTTCTTTTACTATTGTGTTTATTTCCATGTCTCTCAATCATGTGTGGAGAAGCCTTGACCGTGGACTTGGATGTTTGTGCTCAGATCCCTGGAGGCTGCAGAGGCTTTAGGACTGATCCTAGGCATGCCCTTTCCCTTCATTGACTTCATTTTTACAAAGTCTGCCTGTCCTCTGGGAGCTTCCCAAGCATGGGTGCTGACGTGTCAGAAGGTGGCCCTGCTCCGTTTGGCTGGGCATGGAATTCTAGGATGGAAATCCTATGCCCCCAGAATCTGGAGGACTGGCTCAGTGTCTTCTAGCTTCTGGGATGATGTTACTTAAAGCCACATTTCCCAGTCACCATCCTGCTCCCTCCCAGCCTGGCTGGAAAAGAGCAGCCTCTTGTTCTCTTCACCCCTCACCTCTCTGGCCTCTAAGGCCAGCTCCCACCAGCCCCACTAGCCCTGAGGCCGTCTTGTCTTATCTTTTCTTTCTTTTTTTTTTTTTTTTGAGACAGAGTCTTACTCTGTCATCCTGGGTAAAGTGTCATGGAGTCATAGCTCACAGCAACCTCAAGCTTCTGGGCTCAAGAGATCCTCTTGCTTCAGCCTCCCAAGTAGGTGGGGCTACAGGTGCCCGCCACAACACCCAGCTATTTTTAGAGATGTGGTGTCACTCTTACTGAGGCTGTTCTCTGAACTCCTGAGCTCAAGCAATCCATTGCCTTGGCCTCCCAGAGTGTTAGGATTACTGGCTTGAGCCAACGAACCCCGTCTGAGGTCCCTGTCATTTGGTATCTCTCCTGCTGTCTCTTCCCAATTCTGTATCACAGGAGCCCAGAAACTCTAAGGGGGTCTGGTGGGTAGGGTAGACATGTTGGAAGCAGCCACCAATCAGATGTGTCCCCTTTCCAAATATTGCCTCACACTGGTGCAAATTCCAGTAAGGAGATGGAAAGTTCTATCAGAATCAGGTGGGCTTGGAGTTCCATGGGCAAAAGACTTAAAAAAAAAAAAAAAGAATCAGGTGGGCCAAGCAAATTCAGTGTGGAGCAGATGTCTGGCAGATATTTAAGGGTTTGTACCCACACCTAGTTAAAAAGCACTGCTCTATGTTGCACTCACACAAATAGCAGCAGCATCTTGTCACATGTAAAAAAAGGTTCATATTTATAATACAGAACATGCCCATAGAAAAATATGAAAAGGGCCAGGTATGGTGGCCCATGCCTAGAATACCAATACTTTGGGAGGCTGAGGCAGGAGGATTGCTTAAGGCAGAAGTTCAAGACCAACCTGGCCAACATGGTGAGACCCCCTTTCTATAAAAATAGAAAAATTGGGTGACACCTGTGGCTCAAGGGAGTAGGGCGCCAGCCCCATATGCCGGAGGTGGGGGGTTCAAGCCCAGCCCCAGCCAAAAACTAAAAAAAAAAGAAAAAAAAAAAGAAAGAAAAGAAAAATTATCCAGATGTGGTGGAGCACCCATGTAGTCCCACACACTGAACTGCAGCCTGGGTGACAGAGGGAGACCCTGTTCAGAAAACAACAACAACAAGAATTATACCTGCCTAGCAACCTCACTTCCAGAAATATGAGCAAACACACGTACAGGGATTTTCACAGATACATGGTCTGAAATAGCAAAAGACAAACCAAAACAAAAGGGCACATGTCACAGCATCTAGCCCCAACCCCACAGGTGTGATGCTGTGGAAGGCTGGGGTTCCCCCAAGGCATGGCCAGCCCGACACAGGTCGTCCCACTGTGGCCTCTTGTATACAGTAATCTTCAAGTGGTTGTTGTTTGCTGACAGTAACTCATTTTAGGTAATTTAGCTTAAGTACATAAGTGTGGCTAAAGCTTTCCCCTTAAAAATATTCATCACGGCAATATGTTTACACCCCAAAATAAGGCAATTTAAATGAATAATGGGTAAAAAAATTTAACAGTCATTATAACAACTGTTTGTAACAATCATTCAGGGATATTTTTCAATTACCTATATACTCGAGTATAAGCCGAGTTTTGTGCCGACTTCGGGTTTTTTGGCACAAAGTTTGGGCCGAAAAACTCGGCTTATACTCAAGTATATACGGTATCTGAAAAATGCTTATGTTAAATAAAAAAATACAGAAAACACTGTAGGCCAGGTTGCAGTGGCTCACACCTGTAATCCTAGCACTCTGAGAGGCTAAGGCGGATGGATTGCTTGAGCTTACGAGTTCGAGACCAGTCTGAGCAAAAAGCAAGACCCTGTCTCTACTAAAAATAGAAAAACTGAGGCAAGAGGATTGCTTGAGCCCAAGAGTTGGAGGTTGCTGTGAGCTATGACGCAACAGCACTCTACCCAGGGCGACAGCTTGAGACTCTGTATCAAAAAAAAAAAAAAAAAAAGAAAAAGAAAAGAAAAGAAAGAAAAAAGAAAGGAAACACCGTAAACCCAGCTACTTGGGAGGCTGAGGTAGTAAGAGCACCTGAGCCTGGGAGTTCAAATCCAGCCTGGGCAATACTGTGAAACTATTTATAAAGAAATTTTTCAAAAAATACAATTTTTTAAATGCAGAAAACAAAACCGTTCATAGACTACAAGAATCCACAAAATAAAAGAGAAGAAGACTGGACTAAAGTACACCAGAAGGTTACAAAGAGAGAGGCAGAAAGATAAGTCTATTTAACATCATTCTCTCCAGGGATCCTTCTTGGTCACCTCCCCCACCCCCACTGACTGCTCCATTGGTCCCTGTCATCTCCCCAGGAGGCAAGTCCAGGCTGACAGGTGTTTACCATCCCACAGTCTGTCCTGGAAGCCAGAAGTCCTGTGTGAGTTGCTCCAGCGTCCATGGCCCAGGCAATGCATGGAACTGAGCATTGGGGGGGGGCTTCCTCTTCTTCTAGGCCAGGGGTGGCAAACACACGGCTCTCGAGCCGCATGCGGCTCCCGGCCAAAATGAATGCGGCCCTTTGCCTCTTATCATTATTTTGTATACTGTGGCTCTTTGCCAAGTTTGGATTTTGTTATGCTGCTTCTGAGGAGGGACCTCTGAGGAGAGATCTCTGAGCCCGTAGTCCCGCCCCCAGGGGGGAAACACGTGAAATCAAAGCACCGGTCCATTCTGACTGACACTCATGTAAAGGAACTGCTCCGAGTGGCTACAACTGAA
>CAUYPK010099143.1:0-50442 GCA_963574355.1 Loris lydekkerianus
GGCCTGAAACTGCCTCTACCTAGATACAGCCAATGTGGTACCATGCCACTGGCCCGACCCTGTCACTCACCTCTTCCCCCGCCTTCTTTCCCTGCCCCTTCTCCACAATAAAAAAATAAATAAATTATAAAAAAAAAAAAACAAAAAAAGAAAAAAAAAAAAAAAACAAAAGAAACACATGTGTTTGTGGGTGATTAGATGAATAATAGTTTTATTACTATCCGTTAGAGAGAGTTCTCTGCCTTGTCCCCCCAAGGTGTGAGTGGGAATTAAAGCAAGTTGGCAATTATGAAGCTCCTGTTGCTGCATGTGAGAATAGGCACTGCAGTTATTGGCAGAGATTTCCCTCTCCCCACTTTTTTCTTTCTTGAGGCTTAAGACAAGTTTAGAAGCCAGTCGTTTCTCCTCTTCACTCTACTGGCTACTGCAGCCTGAAGCAAGCTTGTTATAACCTACTTAGGCAGTAGGGAACTGTCACTCACCACTTCAGAATCAATGGCTACAGATGGAAGCTTGGATGCAGTGCCTTTTCCCCCTGCAGTAACAAGCAGTTAATAGATTTTATTGTAATTATTTTAACTGCACAAGCTCAGAAGGAAACTTAGAGGTGGTGGGCAGGTTTGCTAATCAAAACCACACACACTTGCACACAACAAAGGGCAGTGGAATCTTTTGAAGGCATCCTTCTCAGAGCTGAGTGTAATATTAATAATGATACAAATAATAAATTCATTCCATTGGGAATTTGTTGTATGAACCTGAAATGTTGGTTCATCAGAATTTTGCTAAAGGAAATAAATATTCACCAAGCTGTCATCAAGGGAGTGATGTTTTGTTGGTATATATATGTATACAGGACTATGTCTCTATGGATATGTGCACATATATATGTATATATAAAAGTGCATTCATAAAACAATACATTTTCTTGTTTATCTCAGGAAAAATAGAATGTTCAAATATTTTCAAACACTGAGGCCATATCTCAATTCAAAGAAAGAACATTTACATATTCTGTTTCTTTTTGTTAAGCTTATCGACCATACTGTTGGATGGTGCCCCCACACTGGAGCACGGTTTAGTGACCATACACTGACCTGGGTCCAATGGGACCATTATCGTCTAACTAAACTGACAAATTTTGTCCCCACCCATGGGTTATTTGGGAACATTAGTGGGAAAGATGACATGTATGTTAAGAAGTTGATTATGTAACCTCAACCTGTCAGGAACTCCAACGGTTGGAGGCAACAGTCAATCCTGCTTGTGAAAAGGCAGGGCAAAGTAGATAGCTTGGTCAACCTATAAAACACAGTGTGTGCGAGTGGGGGGAGGAGGGAAGGCATTTGGTGGGATCTCGCCTAATGTGCACAATGCAAGGGTACATTTCAAAACAACTAAGAGTAAATTATAAATGACTTATCACAAAAAGTAAGGGAGGTGATGGTTATGTTAATCAGTTTGATTTAAGCATTCCACATTGTATATCAAATTATCACATTGTACCTCGTAAATGTATACAGTTATGACTTAATGAAAAATTAAAAAAATAAAGACAATGTGTGTTCAGACTTTGGGCTTTTTTTTCTCTACTCATAGAGAGGGACACATCTGGCTCTTTGAGACATATTTTCCTTATGGCACAAGTGATTTTTTTTTCCATAATAAATGTATGTTGATGATTACTCTGTATTTGAGATCTCTCTGTCAGCAGCCAGGCTCTGGTGCTCATTTTAAGCAAGAATGGGAGAACCTCCTCCTCCAGAGTGTCCTAACAATGCCTCCTGACCAGGAACTTGTCTTAATCCAGAGACTGTTTGGTTAAGGGAGGCCAGGGTGAACTTTTACCATTATCTAAAGTCTGTGTTTACTGATAACTGCCTGCTGTGGTTTGCTAATCACACTGCATCTCTTTCAGTTTTTAATTTTTGTAGTGGAGATTAAAGAAATGGGTAATAGAAATAGGAATGCCGTAGAAGAACTAATCAAATACAAACTACTAAAGTTATAGAAAATACTCTTTATTTATAAAAACTATTATTCCCATACATAGAACTTTAAATTCCACCTGTAATTACTTCATTTTTATAAGATAATGCCTCTTGTTTAAGAAATGGGACACATTCTTTGATTATAACAAAGTGTTATAAATAACCACTCCGTTGTTTCATCTTTTCCTCAAAGTCTTTCTCCCTAGGTAGAAGATAAAAACTCAATAGATTCACAATTCCAACATTTTTTCTGACGTTGTGCCCACGTTACCCAATTTTGGCCAGGAAATCTCAGAGGAAAGTGTGCTGGAAGCTTCTCGGGAAAGTTTATCTCCCTTATAAAAGATAAAAAGAGAGCTTGTGTCCCACACTACTGACTTTAGACTTCTCAACATCACTACTGGAGTATCTCTCCAGCTGCTAAGCTGTCTAGTAATCAAGAAAAGATTTCACTCATTTATTCATTGTGACAAAATGGGTGAATGGGATTAGATTTTAGTAAGGGTATTGGTGAGCCACCAAAGGCATTCTGGAGTCATTCTGGAGGCAGGGTAAGTATTACCTTTCAGAGAGCCTTTCCAAACTTTCTTTCTCTAAGGTAAACAAGTTGGAACAATAAAAACTATCTTTTTAAAAAAGAGCTTTATGAATATATAATCCATGTATTATACAATTTGCCCATTTAAAATATACAATCTAGGCTTGGCGCCTGTAGCACAGTGATCACAGCACTGGCCACATGCACCAAGGCTGTCAGGTTCAAAACTGGCCTGGGTCAGCTGGACAACAACTACAACAACAACAAAAAAAATAGCCAGGCGTTGTGGTGAGCACCTGTCATCCCAGCTACTTGGGAGGCTGAGGCAAGAGAATAGCTTCAGCCCCAGGGTTTAAGGTTGCTGTGAGCTGTGCCACTACAGCACTCTACCCAGTGTGACAAAGTGAGACTCTGTCTCAAAAATAAATAAATAAAATATACAATCTAATGGACTGTAGTTTGTTCACAAAATTCTGCAACCATCACTGTAAGTAATTTTAGAGTGTTTTCATTACCCCCAAAATAAGCTCCATAACCTGTAGTTTTCATTCCCCATTTTTTGCCACTTCCTCACCCTCTGGTCCAAGGCAATTCTTTAGCTAATTCCATCTCTATATATTTTCCTATCCTGGAAATTTTATAAAAACTTCTATCAAATTATAATTATGCAGCCTTTAGCCAACATCTTCTCACCCTCATACCCCACTAACCATCCAAGCCTCTGGTATCTATTATGTAACTCTCTATTTCCATGAGACCAACATTTTTAGAATCTACATGCGAGTGAGATTGATTAGGCAGGTCTTGGTCTTTCTATGTCTGGCTTACTTCACTTAAAATAACATCCTTTGGGTCTCTCTATGTTGTCACAAATGACAGGACTTTGTTCTCTGGTATGTCTGTATAGAGACAACAATTCTATAGAATTAGATAAAACATTTGCAAAGTATACATCTGATAACATATTAATTTCCTAATTTTCAAAGGACACTGAATAGAAAAAGATCAAAATAACCCTTTAGAAAGTGGGTAAAAGTCCTGAATAAACACTTCTCCAAAAAGATATATAAATGGCCAATAAGTATAGGAAAAAAATCCTCAATAGCACTACTCATTAGGGAAATGCACCTCAAAATGACAATGAGATACCACCTCACACCTGTTAGGTGGCTACTATAGAAAAGGCAAAAGATAACAAGTACGGACTTTTAGAGAAAAGAGAACCTTTAAACACTAACAATAGTAATGTAAATTAGTATAGACACTGTAAAAGGCAGCATGGAACACCCTCAAAATATGAAAAACCACGTGATCCAGCAATCTCACTACTGAGTATAAATTCTATGGAATTGAAATCAGTATGGAAGAAATATCTGTACTCCCATTTTTACTGCAACGCTATCCACAATAACCAAAAAATGATGTCAGTCTAAGAATTTGTCAACTTAGATAAATGGATAAAGAAAATGAACTGTGTGTCTGTGTATGTGCATATGTCTACATATATAATATTTATATGTAAGACTATTAAGTTTTACTAGTTAAATACAACAGTACACACTCAATAACAATGTCTACTTCCCATTCACCAAGTCTGAAAAAGAAAATTTCACAAACTCAATTACTTTAATTTAAATAAATAAAAATACAGTCTCTGTGTTTCTTTTTAAGACAATAGGATATTTTCTCTCTTCTACTTTTTCTTTACATCATGTGATATGAGGTATTTAATGACCAATATGCTTGAAAAATAGTGGGAAATGTAAATTAAATTGGGGAACAGCAAACTTAGTATTTATTATCATACTTCTAGTAAATATTAACTCTATTATGTGGTTTACCCAGCCCATGCCTTCTTTTTTTGTTTGAGAAAGAGAAGAAAGTGTTGGCCAAAGGACCTCTCTAAGGTTTGGTTGGGAATACAAGGTGACTGTTTTCCCTTTCCTTACACAGCCTGGCAATTCAATTAGTTTTTGCTGTTGTTTTGTTTTGTATTGTATTGTTTTGTTTTTGGAACAGTAGAAAAAGAGCCAGGTTGTGGACAGATCAAAATACTATATAGATTGGTGGGTGGATTTTATTTAGTAATATACCTATTTTTTTTCTGCCTTTTTTAAACAATGAAAGCATCAAAACAAAAATTGAATATATTGTTTTTTACACTCCAACAGATATTGTTTTATTAAAAGCATGCATTTAATTTTTATAGTATAGCTTTTAATCTATAATAAATTACATTAAATAATATATTTTAAATTTTATATTAATAAAAAGAAGTTATACAGAACTTCTCTTTCTCAACAAAGCAAGCCCCAGAAAAAAATGGAACAACATTTGAGCCTCAGACTTTCTATTTGAATGAATCTGAGAGACACCTTGAAAACTCTTAGGTCATACTTTCTTTCACACAGATGACACACTGTCTAGAAGAGGTGAAAATAGGGGCCCAGGTGTCTGCATTCTGATTTATCATCAATAGAGGAAGTCACTTATCATAATACAACCAAATTGTCTGCATTAATTCACACCTTACCCAGCTTCAAAGATAGACCACCAGGTCCAGAAAATGGGAGATGTTTTCTTTATTTCCTAAGAGGATGTTAAGTTCTGAGTTTATTTGTCACTCCCAAGCAGGCTTACTCAATCACTTACACATTTATTAATTCATTCAGTTATTCATTTTTCAGACATTTATTAAACACCTACTATGAGTTATAATCTGAAGAATACAATAATGATTCAGATACAGTCCTTTCTTTTCAAAAAGCTTATGGTACAAAAAGAGAAACTGACATCTAAAAATATGATGTGGCTAACTCTGTTATGTTATAGATAAGGGAAAAAGTAAAAAAGGCCAAGAAAAATTACACTAGACCAGGTCTTGCTGGTTTACTTTGTTTTTATTTTCTTACAGATTTAGACAATTCTTCCAAGATAACTCTGGATTACATAAAAAAAGAGCACAGAAATATTTTAATGGATTCTCTATGCCAGTGTCTCTCAAATATTAGTATATACTAGTATTAATACTAAATACTAGTATGCCATAATTTCCAGAGTTTATGCACAGATATAAAATCTGGACTGCCCCACTTACTCATCCTCAGACTTTCAGATTCAGTGGGTACTAAATGGGGCCCAAGAATTGCATTTCTAACAAATTCCCAGATGCTATTGTGCTGGTCTGGGTACCACATTTTGAGACACATTATCATACTATTGTTCCATGTGGTTCTTCTGATGATCTTTAGGATCCCAGAAACACATGGGTATACATGCAAGGGAATGAGGTCTGCAGGAAGGATTTCTTTGCCAGCTCTTCTGTTCAGGCTGATTTTGTATAGTCCTGTTTCTGGTGAACTTCCTAGAAGTTAGGTTGAGTTTCTAGTGACTCAATAGAACAGTGAAGTAGGGAAGAAAATTGTTAAAGGGATGAATTGGCCAGTGGTGTCTCTAAAAAGAAAGTCATCCAAGTATGACAAAGAATATCTATATTGCAGTATCAGCAACATTAACACACACTGCTCTGTGGGAATTCCCCATATCTTAAACCCTCAGACAGGAACATGTCTATTCTTAAGTTACCTCTATAGTATTTTGATGTTGTTAAGTGGTATATCATTTTGTAAGTTTATTTTTATGCTTTTATTGCTAGAATAGGTAAATGTCTTCACCTTGGTTTTTATTTATTAATATTGAATCTTATGACCTTGGTAAAATTATGTTAGTTCTAGTAATTGTTCTGTTGGTCTCTTTTGATTATATGAATAAACATGTCACCTATAAATAGATTTCTAATTCTTCCTTCCAAATATTTATACATTTTATATCTTTTCCTTATCCTCCTGTAATGGTTAATACTTCCAGGGTAATGGAGGTAAGAAGGTGTATCTTTGCCTGGGTTCAAATCTTAGAAGAAAAGCATTCAGTATTTCAACATTAGGATGATGTTAGCTGTAGATTATTCTTAGATACTTTTCATCAGGTAAAGGGAGTTTTATATATTTTTGGTTTACTTGGAGTTTTATCATGAACTTTTGTTAAATTTTATCAAATTTGGATACATAAATGTAATCTAAAAATAGATTTAGGCATATTTGAAGTTTCTAGTTTATCACGAGTCAATTTTCATAATTTTCCAAGGAACTGTTCTGTTTTATCAAAGTTGTTGATTTTATTTCTGTACAATTGTTCTTGATAATTCCTTCTTATCCTTTGTGATCTGTGGAAGGTGTGTGTGCCCTTTCTCTTATTCCTAATACTGGAAATTTGGATTCTTTCTCCTGTTTTAGTTAATTTTATTAATATTTTCAAAAAATCAACTGTTGCTTTACTAATTGTTTATATACTTATGCTTTATTTTTTATTGACTCATTTTATTATGTATTGTTTTCTTACATTTACTTAACTTAGGGTTGTTTTGCTTTTGTTTTTCAGCTTCTTTGTTTATTTTTAGGATATTGAATTTAGACTTTTCTTTCTAGTAAAAGCATTAAAACCACAAATTTCCCTCTAAGCTCTGCATACCTGCAAACTAATATCATACAGATAGTCAAATTTTATATATCCTGAACTTCAAAATTCATTAAAACTCATGTCTTTTCTTTACTATACCCTGACGTATACCAGTGTGATGAAAATGTGTCAAACGGTCTATAAAACCAGTGCATGGTGCCCCATGATCTCATTAATGTACACGGCTATGATTTAATAATAAAAAAAAGTAATATTCACATTGTCAAATAAGAGTATGTCTATTATAAAATACAGCAAGAATTTTCTTTTGAAAACTACTGTGTAAAACCACTTCCCCTCATAAGTGGTTATTCCGCATTTATTCACTGAAGGGGTAAATGAAAAATCAGATAGATAAATAAAGTCATGGCTATTTAAAAACCATGAGTAGAAGAGGCAAATTGTATTTTTTTGTTGTTGTTGTTTGAACTAACACATTATTATAACTTGTCTTAATATGTAAATTCCAAACATGTGCCATTAAGATGGAAAACCCTGGATAGCTCTTCTGAGCTGCTCATTTTCAGAAGAACAGAAGCTTGGACTTCATACAGTCACCTCCAGGCCATTTGTTCTTGATATCATGAGACATCTCTGTGGAAGGCAAAACAGTTGGATGACAGAAAAGTCATTAAACCACAAGAAGATAGTCCAAGGTTTATGTTATTTAAAGTGGTTCCCCCCCCTCAAGAAATATATTCATTTCAATTTAAATTTAGATGAAGTTTCCAGTACCAGATTGTAGAAATTTCCATCAATTTGTAAGAAATGCCAGACATTTTAGCTAATGAGATAAGGAAAGCCAATGGCATCTTCCTTTCTCCTTACCTTTTTGGATATTCATATGGAAAATAAACATAAACCACTAAGAATTCCCAATGAGAGAGGATACCTGAGAAGGATGAGGTCTAGAAGAACAGGTCTTCTCAAGGAGACCACAAGGATACAAATGCAGGGTCCTCTCTGCAGTGACTCAGCTCTTGGGAATTTGTAAACTTAACTTCCTCAAACTTGGAAATTTCCAAGTTTGTGAAATCCTGTAGTTCTGTAGGGGTAAGAATAGCATCTCCCGTTTGATTCAAACTGGCCAATGAGAAGGGTACCTGTGGGGTGGAACTTTTTGACTGTCAATAAAAAGGGAAAGACCAAGGCATTTGGGGAGAGCAGACATTTGGAATTATTCTCTGCTGAAAGCTCCCAGCTGGTGAATAAAGCCCTTCCTCTTATAAACGTGGTGTTTGAGTGCTCTTTCTCTCCATTGGGCCTTGTTTTCCTGCAACACCAAGTCAGATTAAAAAATAGAACTTATATTCTGATGGAAATAGTCCAGAAGTTCTCCAAAGAGACCATTTGAGCAGCCAGGATCTCTAAGAAAATGGTTAATGATTAGGTAGAACACTATTTCACTTTCATTGCAAACATTATTATTTTTATTCCAAAAGAATAACTTTTAATTATGAAAATTCACATGGTAACAACATGGATGCATACTTAGCTTTTAGTTTATCTCCATAATTGACTCTCTATAATGACTTTCTGAGCTTCATTACTTTTTATCAAACATACAAAAGATAACACTTTGTCCATACATATTTTTTTAATTCCAGATTGTCTACATATTGTTTTAAAAATTAAACTAAATACGTATGAAAACTTATGTGAGATATGTCTGAGAATTTTAAAGTAATTCATAAATCTTTGTTATGATTATTCACAAAAATAAATTCTATCACAGGACTAAAGGCAACATAAAGCAATTTTCAAAGCTACTTCTGTTTTTAAATTTACTTTTTATTTCAGAATATTAGAGGGGTACATATACTTTGACTACATAATTCTCCTTTGTACAGTTTAAGCAAATATTGTGAGTGTGACCTTCACACAGAATATGTGCACTTTTAATAATATTTTTTAAAAATGATCAGAATGGTTTGAATATATTTTAATAATAAATTAATTCATCCATTAAGAGCTAACCAGTGTATACTAACAAATTTTTATGGTCTAGTTTCTTTTAGTCACATAATTATCAAGTTGTTGACCAGGCATTTGTCTTAGCTTTAGAAAATCTTGGATTTAATAATTAGTTGTGACAATTCTTCATATTATTATTCATAAGGTTTTAGAAATGTTGATTATACACAAGCTTAGTTTTAAAGTGGCTAATAATTATTTACATAATTGATTGAATAATAGGGGAATATTAGGATGTGAAAACCACTGAAAAATCATGCTACATATACCAGAAGGCATTTATGAGAAGAAACAGATATGAGTTGGGAAAGTGGGTAAATAATTGACAATTCACATATATAAGTATGTGTCACCCACATGCTACTTCCAGTTTACTATTACATTTGCATGACCTAAAAAGTTTGTAGAGGCACAATGGTTCTGTATTTGGCATAAACACCTTAGGATCCAGTTTCTTTGTCCCACTTCTGTTTCAGTATATCTGATTACAATAGAGGAAAACAACACTAATTTGAACAGTTTTGCAGATGATTTTGATAGGCAGTCATGTTTTGGGACTAGTAAAATAGTTTAATTCTTTTATTTTGCATTTGCAGAGAAGCAAAATGAGTTGTCAGTGGGTAAGTTTGAAGTGTAAACTGATTTAGGACTCAAACTCATGTCTTTTGTTTCGTCTCTCAGAGGTTGTAGCCAATTATAAACTAGTTTACTGATCCTGCATTACTAAGTAATATCATAAAAATAGTCAGATTTTATATACCCTGACTTAAGAGTATCTAAAATGTCTCTAATATCACTATAAACAATAGGCCTTTTTCTAACTATCATTTTACCCTCAATCCTTTATGATAAGAAGGCTTTTGGAGATATTAAGAATTCTTGATTTCAAACCAAACTGTATGGGCGGGGTGTGTGTGTGTGTGTGTGTGTGTGTGTGTGTGTGTAAAATTTTAGTTTTCCAGTAGCAGTAAAGTTATCAGCAGTAGTGTGCTGGCAAATGTTTACCTTTTGATTTGTCTTCACTCCATCCCCTAAAAATCCTTAATCGTGTATATGTGTCTTGTAAGTTTAAAAAAATAAAAACGTATGAGACACTTTTAAAAATAATGAAACAATTATAATACACATTGCAAATTACATGTAGCCTAATGATACCCTCAGAATGTTTTGTTGATTTTTTCTGATCTTTTATACTTGAGGCTAATCTATGATTGCAATTAACCAATGAGTATATTCTGGACACAAATGTTGGGTTGATATTGTTGTATCTGTCTATAGGTAAGAAGAAACTAAAGATGACATTAATTGCTAAACTAGATAATAGTGCCTAATTACTGTGAAAATATTTTTAGTTTTTGTGCAATTCATGACATAAGGGATACTGACACAAGACATTTCAAATTTAATCTGCATTAATAATAACATTTTCCATCACTTTACTAAGTTGAGACATTCAACAAAATGATAAATCAAGTTTTGTAGTGTTTGCTGGTTTGAATGGATTTCTAGCTACCAACATGAAACAACTAAACTTGGACTGGGAAGAGATACACAGTACCACCCTAGGCCACATTTCCAAAGTGCATGCAGGGGCATAGATAGTATTAAATGTAGTAAATTATTTAGAGAAATTAATATAATATTTTTTTGCAGTTTTTTGGGCAGGTCCAGGCTTGAACCCACCACCCTTGGTATATGGGGCTGGTGCCCTACTCCTTGAGCCACAGGTGCTGCTCAATTAATATAATTTTTATTAATAGCTCTGTTTAATAGCAAGATTTTAAAATTTTCCCCAACTTAAAAATTAGTGCTTACGAACCAGTACACCCAGAACATCACTGGTTCAGTTAATATGTTGGCTGAAAACGTAAAGAAGAGACATTTAATATAAAAGATGAATTCAGCAGGGAAGAAGCCTGATGCTCTAATTAAAAGTTACATGCTTTAAGAAAAGGCAGTGCAAGTCTGGAGGTACAATTTCTTCATAAAACTTCTGTTTTAGAGTTCTTTTCACGTTTGATGTTAAAATGAGGTCATCAACTAAATTCAGAAAGTCATGTTTTCTTACTGAAGAGTAATTTTCTAGGAAATTATGGAGTCAGGAAAAAAACGTATTTGTAAGGAAATTGGAGATTATATAATACAAATAATGCATTGCAAAGATGATAGACATGATAAATTAACCCCCATCACCATACCCCCTGCATCATTCTGTTGTTGAAATCCTTTTCCAGTTTGAAAGTAATATATTTGACAGTTAATTTCAAATAAAGCTTACCAGCATCCTCCACTCCAAAGCTTTTCCTTCTGGGTAAATTCTAGGCAAAAATGGGCACCAATTCTGAGGTAGTTTTTGTTATAAGTATAAAATTTCAAAAAGAGTTCCTGTGAGTTTGTCATCTGTAAGTAGAATATTAAAAAGAAGCATAGTATTCCTCAGCCATTAAAAAAGATGGAGACTATGCATCTTTTGTAATAACCTGGATGGAGTTGGAACACGTTCTTCTTAGTAAAGTATCACAAGAATGGAGAAGCAAGAATCCAATGTACTCAATTCTGACATGGAGTAGATGATGCATAGATGATGCATACCCACATAGGAGAAAAACTCAAGCCAATTCAATTTGGAGGGTGGGAGCATGAGGGAGAGGGGACAAGGAAGGAGGATTGATGTGCTCCTCCTTAATGAGCAGTGTTAGAAAGTGTGGAATACCTTTTGGGGGTGGGACACAATTATAAGAGGAACTTTACCTAACAAATGCAAACACTGTGACCTAATTCTTTGTACCTTTAATTAACCCGAAACAATAAAAAAATGACTAAATACAAATATAATTCTGGAAGAAAAAAGAAAGAAACATAATGTAAAATCAAATATATATATATATATTTCTTGTCAATATCTTGTCTCTATGTCAGAAAATTGTTTTAACCAATTAAATCCATTAAGAAATTATTAGTGTAGAAATATTCACAGTGAATTTTCAGTTTTAAATTGCTGAAATCCTAAACAGGTAATTAAATTAAAAGAGTGAATTCTCTAATGTAAAACAACTTTTGACATAAAACCTGTGGAAAGGTCAGTCACAGTTTTGTTTTTGCTGTTTTATGTATCAGCCATAGTTATCTTTGTATTCACTCAGGAGTTTGAGCTGTATATTCACTGAAATTCCTGTAGTCTTCATAGGAGATTTCTATATATGACAAAAAAGAAGAGGAAATCAAATTTCCTGAACAGAAAAGCTAATAATCCAGATAGAAAGTCAAGTAGTTCACGAGAGACTGCTAGAAATATTTTAGGATGAAATATAATCATTCTTTAAATTAAGTGCTATAAAGACAAATTATATGAAGTGAATTACAGTATATGGTTTAAAATATAAGCATGTTATGGACCCTCGTAAAAAGAGGAAATGTGTGTAAATGTGTTGCATTACTGTATTTTATTACATATTTTTAGATTGTGTATAAACTTGATAAAAATTCATAAAGGGAAATTAAAATCTAAGATGTTCTCTGCCCTTTGGGATTTTAGCAGCTGGTTGAAGGTAAAAAAGTATGTAAGAATATACATACACACAAATTAGTTAAACAGTGATATAAACTTGGTGTACTGAAATTTTACACAATGAGGCATACTGACATGAAAGGTGGTGGTCTTTGGCTGGGTATTGGCAAGAGAGACTGAGCAGAGGAGTAAGAATTCATTTGAGGCATGTAAGGCAATTATTATTTTTTTTTTCTGCTTAATAGAAAAATGAAGTTCTAGAATGGAAGAACAAGACAATCAGAGCTTGGAATCTGAAATGAGAATGGGATGTCTGAATAGTAGTGATGAGTAACTGAATTACAGATGGCTGCAGATTTAAGCATGAATACTCCATGAATAGAGGAGGCATAGTGGATTTTGGAATTTAGGCTAAGTGGGTATGATATCCTCATGGATAGTGAAAGTCAGAGGGAGTAGTAATTTCTCCCAGAGAAGAATTCTGGGTTATTAATGTTATGAGGTCTACCTTTCTTTCTAAATGTCTGGGGCACCAGTGTTTCTCCTAAGCTGCCTGAGATACCAGTGCAGTCAGTAGCTCTCTCCAACTCCCCTTCTCAAGCTAAAGCCTCTACTCATGGTAGCATCATATGATGTTTACACAGGCTGAATACTAAAGGGAGGCCAGTGAGGCCTTTACCTCAGGAGCAAAATGTAAAGGACAGGAAAGAAACTTAACAATCAAGATAAATATTTATTTTAATGCAATATCAAAATCAAAATCAATGAAAAATTCTACATATCAGAAAATTAAATAAAAATAAGATCAATATTCATCCTGAATATTTGGATGCTCAATCTCATTTGAGTTTAACAATAAAATGCAAAAACCACATGACAGTGATTTTTCCTCCCATTTGATGACTATGAGCAATTCATTCACTAGCTTGAAATTTGCAGAACTAAAACTCAAATGTAGATATTTGCATAGCAAAAATAGTTTCTGTTTTAGGAGACTAGTATATCCTTTTACAAAATGCTCTCTGAATAGACTTAAGGAAAAAGTAATTCTAAGAGCTCAGAATATTCGTGGTTATCATTGATTTAAATCCACAAGTTTTGCTGAGTTTGATACTAATTCTATAATATCTTCTCTCTCCTGAGTTTCTCTGTTAAGATGTCTGTGGGGAGAATTTAAAGTTTGGGAAGAGGTAAACAAGATTATCCCAAAAGAAAAAAAGTTAAAGAAATTTTCACTGAAAAGAGACTGCAGAATCTAGTTAGAGGGAGTGTAAATTATATGCTAATCATATGCAAATAATGTATGGCCCTACTATTTCATATACCCTCACATTACCCTTGGGAATTAAAACTAGTCAGATTCATTGCATTTTACCATAGTCCCTGAATTGAATTTACTAGTAAAACTAACTCAGATAAATTTTTATTTATTATTTAGCTAGTGAGGATGATTCCAAGGTCACTAATTAGCAGGTTTAATCTCTTTAAACTCCCATCTCATTTGGATGTGGGTCTCTGGTAGGCATTTTGTGTTTCCACCTGCATTTGTTTTGATTTTATCACTTGGACATTCATATCGACCCCATCTGCACGATGGTGTCTGCCAGCCTAGAAACTGGTCAGTTACATTAGGGGGCTGGATGGTAGGCCTGGAGATGGCAATGAGGATGGTAGGCAGCAGTGTCAGTGGATATTGGAGGCCAAGGTCTGAATCAGCCCACATATTCAGTTGATTGGGCCTGCGAGTCAAGACTTAAGAGCTAGGTGCACTGCAGGTGGACTGATGAGATTGCAGGGCCTGAGCAGTTTGGAGCTGGCAAGGTTCTGCTCACAGTTTGAGTGCAGCAGTCTTATTAGCCAGGGTTGAAGCCGTGGCTTCAGCCACTGAAGTTTCCTGACAGAAACACTGTCCTACTTTCAAAACTCAAATGAATTCTCAACAGGAAAGAAACCCTCCTGCATGTGGAAAGGCACTGCTCTTTGACCAAGCACTTTGCTTCTACTGGGAGACAGAAGGATAGAGAGGGTGTCAACCTGCCCACCAGCTTAACAATGTACCTTTGTTTTTGTCAGTTACTCAATTGCTAAGATGGAATTAATAACCACCTTACCTATAGCAAAAACAAGTTATGAAAATTACTGAAATAATGTGTATGACAGAGCTGTAAAAAGAACAAAGCTTCATATTTTAGAAATTTTCTTTTATTAAAAATTGGCATAGAAACAAAATAAAATAAAAAATAAAAATTGGTGTAGGGTTTGGATGTAATTTTGATTTTTCCTGAGAAGGAATTTAGAATCATCTGAGTTACCATTAAGCTTGTACTATTATATAGTTCTTATTCCCATATTTCAACTAGAAGGATTCAGTGTATTTCCTAATCATAATCCTTTGTATATTTTCTTGTTCTCATGCTGTGACTCATTCTATTTCTTTTTTTCTGCCAGGAAAATTTCTTGCCTTCTGTTTAAGTCAGAACTTTACTCATTTCTCAAAACCCACCTTAAACATCATTTTCTCCCTGAAACATTTCTGTCTCTTTCTTGCCATTTTAAACCTTGAAAATACAATCTTTGAATTTTATTCAGCTACAACCTGCCTCCTTCTTACAACACAGTCATTTATGCCCTTGAATTATTCCTTCTTACAGATTTTAATCTTCCTTGGGCAAGGAGACCTCTGGGGCCCACGACTCCACCCATATAATCCTTCACTAGATATTTGTCAATATGAACCAAAGACCTACTTTAAATTCTGGCCCTATAAATTTCATTTGGTAAAATATATTTGAAAGAATCTAAATGTGTCTTCACTGTTCTGAAACAAGAGTGCTGAGGTATTACAGGAATTTTATTTTTTGCTTTGTGAGTGAAGATACAAGTATTAGAGGAGTTTTCCAAAACAGCAATCTTAGTAAACCTTTCATTCACCATGAGAAAAAAGACAGAAAGTGTCCAGAAAATACTTGTCATGTAACTTTAGGATCCATGATAAAGCAGGCCAAAGCATGCAGAAACAAATTCATCTGACTTGCCTAGAAGAAAAATTATGCAAATCTTAACACACAATAAATCACAGCAATGTGTACAAAATCTAATCCACTAGCATATTTTTGTACTCAATAGGTATTCCTTATATGCTAAACTACAAACAAAACAATCAAAAATAGTAAACACGTCTTAGAGATACCATAGCACTAAATAGAGCAACTAAAATAACGATACATAAAAATTAACCCAATTGATCATACCTCCCTAGATCAGACATATCATACACCCTCCTCCTCTCATCCAGGGAGTCTGTGAAATGAGTACATATGTGCAGAAGGTCATCATGCCTCTTATCGACAAGTTGGCCAAATCAAAGTGGATCATGTCAGCCTGGTTTGGTTTGCCTAAGGGGAAGATATGCTGTCAGAATTCCTTCCCATCACAACTCCAGTGAGAAGTTAGGAGAAAGCAGTTGCAACATTAATTTCATTTATCTTAGGTCAGAGATCTGATATGACTTGTCTTCAGACCTTGGGCCAAAATATAAATGCATAGTTTAGATTAAAAAAACCTTTATCTAACTACCACATCTGTTGCAATGTATTCCTAATGAGATACCAGGAAACTTGGTTTCTGGTGGTGTGTGACACTTACAAGGCATGAGAACAAGCCACTTAACTACGCTATGTCTTAAGACCAGGGTGACCATTTGCCCTTCATTACTTGTAATAGTTCTGTTTATACATGCTACATCTGCCTAATTATTAATAGTATCTTTTTTTCAAAAGTGTCTGCATTTGAGAAATAAATTATATGGTTATCCTACTTATCAAAGATTAAGGGCCAATGATCTTTAAGGTCTTTTGCTGCTATAATTTCTGTAATTTTAACTAATTGAAAAAAATGTCCAAAGTGAGAGCCAATGAAATACATATGTATACTATATATATTTGAGTTTGATTCTGTACCTATGTTTTTATACTCCATATGCAATCAATTCACCATATCACAGGTACCTTTTCAGAGTCTGACTCATCTCAGAGAGCGCATTGATAACTACAATCCTCTACCAGTGTCCATAAGTAGAAAGATGAGAATAGATAGACCAACTTCACAGACTAATGGAAAATATTTTCTTATTTTATTTTATTTCTTCTCATCTTTGCTGGTCTATAAAGAAAAGAAGTAATTTTCTTTTTGGATTTTATTTCTTCTCATCTTTGCTTGTCTATAAAGAAAAGAAGTAATTTTCCTTATAAAAGTCTTGTCTTTGGGAGTTCATTGCACTTCAGTTCTTCTTGAAGTAATGTTTCTCAGCAGAAAAATGAAATTTATAACAGCAAGAAATGTAAATTTAGTTTGTGGATAAAAGCAAGAACGTTAAAATAAGAAGAGTTGCCATGGATAGAGGCAGGTTGACAAATGCTCCTGAATGAAGGGGAGATAAGTTTTAAAATATGAGAAAAGCAAGAAAGTGCATTCAGATGTGCTAGGTCATATCTTTGGCTGTGGATATTTGTCAGATGTTGTGACAGATGTGTATCCTAGGATGACTCTTGAAAATAGGCAATTGTGTTTGTTTAAAGAAAAATGCATATGCATAGTCAAAACACTGGAGGTAGATATAACAAGGACAATTTAAGACAGAGCAAGAAAGTCTAAGGAGAAAGTAAGCCCACTTACAACATTTCTCCTCAAAATGAACACACACTGCATCCCACAGCATAATGCTCTTTGGACATGTGTTTGACCAGGTGAAAGGTGACAGCTCTTAGTAAGTTAAGAGAAAAAGTAATAGCAAAGACAATGATGTCTGATGTCCTTCAAATTGCTTTGACTTAAGCCCGTGTCTTTGTCTCTTAGATTGCTCTGTTTAATCATGTTAAATAATCTCAAGTACACTTTGAAGTTGGGTAACTCACAAAGTTCTTCAAAATAGCTTTGAAGTTAGATTCTGTAAAGCCTCAAATTGAAGTATAATTTAGAGATCTGGGATGTGGTGTACCTATTCAATCACTGTGATATGAGAGTGGTCAATCAGGGACTGCATCTGAAGAGCGCAGAGTGAAATGGGGAGCTGAGTGCCTGCTAAGACAACCACTTTCACTATGTCCAGATAATGTTTTTCACATTATCTTTATTAATAAAAGAAAATTTGAAACAGTTATCAATAAGTTGTTGAAGTTTTTGTTAATGTTGTTTTACATTTTTGAGAGTTGTCCATGTAAATGAAACCACGCCTCCACTTTGACCAGAATAGAGGGAAACCTGAATAGAAGACAATCAGAGCAGTGGTAAGAAAAATGGAGAGTGTTTAAATCAATGTAACTTTCCATTCAAGATTTCAAATTCCTAAAAAGAACGAATTAGGTAATGTGTATTTATCATTGTTTCGTGCCCAGCAAAGCACCATATAAACTTTAAATCTTCCTATAGGCTTTCCAATTGAGGAGACCCAGAAAGTCAGAGAGGTCATTCGTCTTACGGAGGAAATTGCTGCTGGCAAAACACTTTTGTGGGTACTATTTGGGAGCATGTAAAGAAATGAAAAAGAGTTCACAATATTTTGTAATTTAGGATGAATGCACTAAGAAATAGTACCAGTCTTAAAAATAATCTGGCATACCCACTAAAAATAGGTATATATGAGGCAATGTGCATGGTTATTAAATACATGAAGAGATGCTCAAATTCTTTAGGAACGAGGATAATGTGAATTAAACCCATAGGAAGGTCATATTTATTGGAATTTAGTTGGCAAAAAGTAACAAATCCATAATACTCTTGTAACACTTGTGGTGAAAATAAAATATTGGTACAGCCACTTTGGAAAGCATTTTCGTATTATCCTATAAAGTGAATGTTCGTATAACCTATAACCACAGCAATGTTCCTATAACCTTGGTACATGCCCAGGAGAAAACACTTACACACATTCACCAGAAGATATACAACACAATTTATACAAACACCATTTGAAATAACAAGAATCTGCCAAAAAATTTTTTTCCATCAAAAAGAGAATAATTATATAGTTTGTGGTATATTAATATAAAAGAAGAGCACACATGTGAGAAAATAAACTATAATCACATGCCACAATTTGGCGAGTACTTAGTAAGCAAAAAACTAAGACCCTGAAGCTTTTATATAATATAATACTGAATATGATACTGAACTTTATACTATTAATATTTGCAGAGAGAGGATTGATTTCTTTTTTTATTTTTTGAGGCAGGTTTGTTCTGCTGCCAAGGCTACAATGCTGTAGAGTCATTGTAGCTCAGTGCAACCTCAAACTCCTGGGCTCAAATCATCCTTTTGCCTTAGCCTTCTATATGGCTAGCCCTACAGGTTTGTGTCACATCCATGGAGCCCAGATAATTTGTTTAGTTTTTGGTAGACATGGGGGTCTCATTATGTTTATCAGGCTGGTCTTGAACTTCTGGCCTCATGTGATCCTCTTGCCTTAGACTCCCAAATTGCTAAGATTATAAGCTTCAGCCACCATATCTGGCCTAAATTTCTTATCTTAATCTTGTTGAGGTGTGTTTAGTCTTAGTGTGCATGTGATACACACACACATTTATATTATATACACATAAATTCCCAATTCCTGCTTTCTTTGGGCTGTGGAAGCATCTGAATATGGTCAGGAGGGGTGCATTACAAAGTGGAAGTTATTCTCAATGTTCTAGTTGCTGTATTGTCTAGGGCCACACAGGTATTCATTATACTGGATGCCTTTATTAATATCATTTCAAGCATCCAACTTGTAAGAGACAAATATGGTTAAATATAATAATTGCATGGAATGGGAAGGAGCTGTTATCCTGTGTCTTAAATTTTTCTTAGAATTTTCACATATATTACTTTTCTTTTCTTTTTTTTTTTTTTGGCAGTTTTTGGCCTGGGCTGGGTTTGAACCCATCACCTCCGGCATAATGGGGCCGGCGCCCTACTCCTTTGAGCCACAGGTGCCACTCCATATATTGCTCTTTTTGAGCCTTAAAGCCTTCCTAGTGTTTATATTACAGATAAGGAAACTGAGACTTACACAAGACTGAGTGATTAATCAAAGTCAACGTGATAGTGTCAGAATAAGAGCTGAGTCAGCAAAGTTTCAGGTTACAATATCAATGTACACAAATAGGTACCATTCCCATATACCAATAATAATCCAGCTGGGAGTAAAATCAAATAGTAAATACAATTCACACTAGCTACAAAGAAAATAAAATACTATGAATACTTAACTAAGGAGGTGAAAGATCTCTACAAAACAGTGAAGAAAGAAATTGCAGTTAACACACAAATGAAAAAACATAGCATTCTCGTGCATTGGTAGAATCAACATTGTTAATTGTCCATTATACCCAAATCTGACTTACAGATTCAATCAAAATACCAACATCGTATTTCACATACCTAGCAAAAATAATCCCACACTTCCTTTGGAACCTGAAAAGAGCCACAATAACCAAACCAATCTTAAGGAAAAAGAACAAATCTGGAGGCATTACATTACCTGACTTCAAAATATACTACAAAGCTATAGTAAACAAAACAGCATGATATTGTCACAAAAATAGAGAGATACACCCATGAAACAAAACATATAACCCAAGTATAAAACTATTTAAATACAGCCAACTGATCTTTGACAAAGCTGGCAAAAATATACTCTGGGGAAAAGAAGTCCTATTCAATAAAAGGTGCTGGTAAAATTGGATAGCCACATGCAGAAGATTGAAAAAAAAATCTGTGTCTTGTGCCACTCATAAAAATTAATTCAAGATGGATCAAAGACTTAAATGTAAGGTGTGAAACCATAAGAATTCTGGAAGAAAATGTTGGAAAAATTCCAAGATATTGGCCTAGGCAAAGAACTTATGAAGAAGACCTCAATGGCAATCATAACAATAAAAATAAATAAATAAATGGGACTTGATTAAATTGAAAAGCTTCTGCATCGCTGAGAAAATAATCAACAGCACATAATCTACAAAATAGGAGAAAATATTCTGAAGTTATATGGTCAATCCCTGAGTTACGAACATCCAATTTAGGTACAATTCACTCTTAGGAATAAATGCTATTACAGGCAATCTCTGAGGTACAACTATCTGACTGTTGTATGACTTGCAAACAGAGGCTATTAAAGGTAATAGGTAAATGTACCTGTTCCAACTTATATGCAAATTCAACTGAAGAACAAACCTACACAACTATCTTATTTGTAACTCAGGTACTGTCTATGCATCTGATAAAAAATAAATAACCATAATCTAAAAATAATTCAAACAAATTATCAAAGAAATATAAAAAACCCACTAAAAAGTGGACAAAAGATATAAACAGAAGCTTTTCAAAAGAAGATAGACAAATGGCCAATAAACATAAAAAATATTCAACATCACTATTAGAGAATTGCAAATTAAAACTACAATGAGCTATTTATCAGCTAACCTCAATTAGAAGAACATTTATTAAAAAGTCCAAAATAGTAGATGCTAATGTGGATGCAAGAGACAGGAATACTTATATACTCTTGGTGGGACTAAAAATTAGTAAGTCTATGAAAAGCAATATGGAGATTTCTCAAAGAACTAAAAGTAGATCTACCATTTGATCTAGCTACCCAAAGGAAACAAAGTCATTTTATTAAAAAGCAACCTGCACTTGAATACTTATTATAGTGCAATTCATAATTGCAAAGATATGGAATCAATTCAGTGCCCGTCAATTTATCAGTGGATTAACAAAATGTGGTAGATTCACATATGTAGATTATTCAAGGTATTCAGCCATGATGAATGATGAATTAAGGCCTTTTTTAAACAGCAATTTAGATGGAACACCACATACTCTCGCTATTAAATTAGGGAAGTAAAACTTAGTGGAAATCAAGCAGGGTGTACGGAGAAGGAGGGGATGGAAGTAAACTGACCTAACTGGTACAATGAACACTATTTGGGTGATGAGCACACTTACAATACTGACGCAAGCATAACAAAATTGATATATGTAACGAAAACATTTATACCCCTATGATATGTTGAAATTTTTACAAAACATTAATAAAAACCAAAAAAGAAAACACTGATGTTTTTACCAAAACTCATGCAGGGCAATTATACAGTCTCACCTTTGGAGAATTGTGGTGGTCTTCTCTGTACTTTCTTTCCACCTCCTTCAGCTTGTGGAAGATCTAAAATCATCAATTGAGACTCTATCCTTTTATGTAAGTTCATTATTGTAAGTAACCATTCTTCTTAAAGAAAACCTCACACTTTATAACAACAGAATATTGTCAAACAGTGACAAATTCCATATTATAATGGTTATGAAAGTAGAATTAATTGATATGTTAAATAATTAGAATGTAATTTGTTATTGATAATGATACATAGAGTGAGAAGAAAAGTAGAACAATGACATTCAAAAGAATGCTGAAGTAAAAAGATAGCAAATGAAATGAGAAGTTAAAATTCTAGGCTACTTTTAACCAAACATATGGATTGATTGGGTATAAACGTAGCAGGCAAGTACAATACAGGAAGTGAAGGAAATCCAGGTATCAGCTACAAGACAAAAAGAAGGAGTAGACTAGATGCTGGGTGCAGATGGTTCAGCAGAGTTTACTATAAAAAAGGGTTTTAAGGTGGTGCCTGTGGCTCAAAGGAGTAGGGCACTGGCCCCATATGTCAGAGGTAGTGGGTTCAAGCCCAGCCCTGGCCAACTGCAAAATACTAATAATAATACTAATACTAATAATAAAAGTTTTCTGAACATGAGTCAACTATTTCCTGCCATTTTTGGTCACTTCTCGGGGAAAACATAATCACATTTTTACCTTATACAACTTAGGTAATAAAGACAACAGTGAAAGGGTATGTTAGAAGAAGACATAAATATGATTTGGGAAGGGGGCTAAGGAAATATTATTTCAGCTCTCTGAACTTTGGCAAGTCATTACAAATTGAGGGGGCCTTTTCTCCTCTTAATATTTATTCATTTCTTGACTTGTTAAGAAATAGAGAAGAAAATTCCTTCCCTTTCACAAAAGAGTTTTTGCCTTCATTTAATCTGATATTAAAGAGAAGTAGAAAGACTCCTCCTGATCCCAGTAGAAACTAATGAAATGTTTCTGTATTCCCCAAGGAATGAGTAGAGACTCTCAAGCCTTCTACCCTTGGATTTAGAGATTTGCTTTTGTCTAATAGATGTACCTAGAAATCATTAACTATTATGATTAACCTATCTCCATTAACTCCAATTACTAATTTAGAAAACATTAGATCCATTAGAAAGACCACCTCAATAAATATACACATAGTTCAGTGATAAATGTGGCTGGAGTGGCTGAATAAGGCTGCAGTGGCCAGGGAAGATTTTAAAAGAGGAAAGAATAATCCAGGGGACAGAATATCACACTGAGTCAACAGGAGCTGTGTAGATTTGGGAAGCATGAAAGACATTTTAATCAAAGGAAGACATACAATCCCTATAAATGTTCCCCGGATGTAAGGTTAACTCTCAAGCCCTGAATCCTGTGGCTAAACCTAAGCCACAAAAGAACCGTAAGAAAAATGGTACGCTTTCTTGACAATGGCAGCAATCTGTTAGAGGACTGGTCTGTGAATTTGAGGGCAGAGCCTCCTTGCACTACAAATTAGTTTGGGTAGTATTCTCTGTAATCAGCTGATGTGAAGCGTGGTGGTATGAACTTTCTTACCAACCTAGCTCCCATATTACCTGCTCTGAGATCTGATATTTCACCACTCAAGTATCACCTCTCCATATTTTATAGAAGTTTCAGTCTCCAAGAGTTATTGCTTTATGTGCACACACCCCCACATGAAGAACATCCCATGCCTTTAGATAGAAGTGGCATTAGACAGCTCAGTAAAAAGGATTATATAGCTGGAATAAGATCAGTAAATAAAATATTCTTTACTGGGGTATTTAGACCCCAGGACATCAAGGTAGGGCCTATGAAAAAAATGTTGGAAAGTCATCACAGTCAACCATTCTATCCATTTTCAGTCTCAAAAGAGCTGCATCGAAACTTGGCTTTAAAGAAGTGAACTTGGCTCTACTTCAGCAGTCCAATCTCTCCCCACCAGGGTAAGCCAAATCATTTCCCTATCTTGGTGCTTAACCTAATTTGAAATTCTTTGCAAAATGCCTTTACCACCTGCCTGAGGTGAAAGGAACAAAGCTCATGCCAACTAACAGGAATGTTTCCTGCAAGGCTGAGTTAACAGGGCAACCCTACATTATCTTTTGCTGAATAAGGAAATTTTTCCCAACAGTGAAGGCTGAGAATGTACTTTTCTTTATTCTTTTAAATGAAACTCAGGTTAAGTGGAGAGCAGCCAAAACAACAGATTTTACACTTTGGGGGTGATGGCAGTGTTCTCCTGTCCTGCAGCAGGTACGTAGGGAGAAGAAAGTGAGGAAAGTGTATTCTCTCAGACCAATGCTAGAAAAGCAACACATATGCCAGAGAGAAATGTCTTCTCTGCAACATTCTTGTGCTAATCAAGTAACTTCCAACTAATGGAAGCCCTGTTATTATTTCTCATCATTCATTAAAGGACAAGCCCTTGAAACTTGTCTGGACCAGTGCAACAATTCCATCCCTAGAGCACAACCTTCACTCTGTCACCAAGGTCAGTCACTTTCTCCCAATATCTTCTGCATAATGTCTTTCTAGGGCTTAAATGTCTGCAGAACCTCTTCAATCTCCAAGATGATGCATAAATGTAACTGACTTTTAAAGTCTTCTATATGTAGGTCCTGGCTTACCTTTGTAAATAAATAAACAAAACTAAAGCTTACCTATTCCCCTTACAAACTCTCTCCAATGGCTCTTTTTTGTGGCTAGCAGATTTTATCAGCTTCTGCTTCTTGTCTAATTCTACTAATTTATCATGTAGTTCTTTCAAGTGGATACATGTGCTCATTTATAAAATGTATCTACTCTTTATATATTTTCCTCCTCTCCAACATCTTTCTGAATACTTCAACATGCACTGCATTGTTTGTCTTCACTATTTTTCTGTAGTTATGGCTAAGATAAGCCCACACCCTGTGCACTGTGTTATAATACAGCTTGATTTGTGCATATTACGTATGTTCATCTCATTCATCAACTAGAATAACTACATTATTACTTCCCTAAGTTGAGTGCTGAGTCTTGGGCTGGTTTCTCTCTTCTTACCAAAAAACCAGCAAAAGGATCAAGTTCAAGATGTCATTTGAAAGTGATTCTGCTTTAATTTAATCCATCAAGAAAAATAGTTCAAATAAGTCATTTCCATTAGATCCACTATATATTTCATATTGACTGCAAGAAAGAAAAATTATGGATACAGTTTTTTTTTTTTTTTTTTAAATCATGGTGTCTTTCACCTTTAGGACAAGATTCAAAGGCTATTTATAGTGGGTTGAATAGTATTTTCAAAACTTTTTGTCTACTAGCATTGATTAATTTGTATGTTGTTCATAGGTGGAATGTAGGAATGTAAGGAAAGGACAGATTCCAGTTGTAATTATTATCATCTTATTCAAAAATAGATTCTTTACAGTTATAATTAAGTTAGGATGGGTTCATACCAATTAGGATGAGCCCTAAATCTAGCGGTAGATGTTCTTATAAGGAAAAAAGATGATAGGCTGAGACACACAAAGAGAATATGCTGTGTGACAATGGAGGCAGGGATCAGAGAGACACGGCTACAAGCGAGGAAGGCCGAGGATTGCCAGGATCCACTAGAATCTAGGAAGGGACAACACTTCCCTACAGCCTTCATAAATAGCATGTACCTACTGACATCTTGATTTCAGGATACTATCCTCCAGAATTGTGAAAGAATAAATTTCTGTTGTTTAAAGACACCATTTCGGGGGCAATTTATTATAGCAGCCTACAGAAATGAATGTAGATGCTGAGTGTTGTGTTAAGTGTCCCGAATGTGAGTGAGCCATGTCATTCAGAATAGAAATCTTACAACTAGCTGAAAAACAGTTCTGAACAGGTAAAATCACTTTCTGTGGATAGCTTTAAAAATAGAATTTCTTCTCATTGTTCTGGGATGGTTTTGGTGTGATCCTACTTGAAAGGAGGTGAATGAACCGAGTGACCTTTCAAGATCTTCTTCAATCCTTTGATACCAGGATTTTATGAACTCTGTTCACTTGATAATCTGGGCCAGCTTTACTTGTGCATTTATATTTCCAGAATATTTCTGTATCTCAAAACTTCTATTAGATGCAAATGCATTTCCTCATGGTCCCAACCCCCCCACACCCTCTGTACAAGCACAGCCATATTTTTGTTCATATTAATATATTTGTTCTTACTAATCTCTTCTGTAGGATGCTTCATTGCATATTGTCTAGGCTATTTTTCCTCATGATTATAGGTGACATTGATTTTTTTTTCTTTTTAACCAATGGAACTGAAAATGTTTCATTAAACTAGTTACTGATATTTCTTTAAACTTCTGTATTAGTTATAACTGAATAGGTTGCAATAGTAAATAGTAAATAATCCAAGCTTACAGTGGTTTAAAACAAAAGCAGTTTTCCTCACTTACTGAACATGTCCATCCCCTGGTCAGTGGGAGGTTGCAGTCTACATCTGCTCATTTAAGAAGCAGTAACAATGGAGTTCTGACATCTGGGACATCTTCAAAGCTGAAAGGGAATATGGAAAATGATAGTCTGATTCCTAAAGGCTTCCACTTTGACAGGACATATATCACTTACTATAACTCTTCACAGCCAGAAGATTATGTCCACACCTACCTTTGAAGGGACAGTGAAGCATAATCCTAGCATATCTTTGGAAGGAACAGGACTGTGAATATTGGTAATTAGAATAAATGATAACTAGCATTCTAGATCACAATTCAGAGCATTTGTTACTCTACTTTATGTAAGATATCATAGGTACTCAGTTACTGTATCCTCCCAGTGTTAAAGAAATTTATACTCTGACTAAGAAAATAATTAATTATCTCTGGGTAAGGAGTCACAGATAGGGACACAGAATTTTTGAGTTGAGCCTCTCAAGCAGAAGCAGTAGTCTCAGGATGGAAACTGGGATGTTTTAGGTAAGTTGAGCCAATAGTAGAAGTCTATTTCCAGGGCTGTGGAAGAACCTGAAATATTTGGGGTCAGGGAGAAGGAAGTAGGAAGTTCAATGTGACTAGAATGTAAGCATCCGGAGAACTGGGGCAGATTAACTATTCTGAGGCTCCTCAGATCTCTCTGCTTGCGTCTATGCATGCAGTATAATATCTGGGATTCTATGGGACTTTGATCCTGCAGTTCTTACTAGGGATTTCTCTACCAGATCTACAGCAGCTTGACTGCTGCCCATGACAACAGGCACCAGGACAGGGTAAGCAAGCCATAGGGGTGCTGGCTTTTGAGACTAATCTTACAACTGCTTGCACCAGATAACAGCCATCTAAAAGTAAAGAATCAAAACTAGAGTGCATATAAACAAAGTTAAAAAATAAGGCATAAAATAGGAATTCATTATTTTGGCATTTCCTTTTCCTATATAGACCAAAATAAATCTATCCAGAACTCCTGCAATTCCATAGGTCAGTTTCTTTAGTGCTATTGTTCTCCATTGGCACCCCCCACAAATATCCCACACTCTACTATCCTTGTCTGTCCCACCTGTGTTTGCACTGTGTCTCCATTCAGTATTTCTAGTTCCCAGTAGGCTTCACCAGTCTTCTCATCTCTCTGTAGCCCCAACCATGGTAAAGGATTCGCATTGTTGTTGTCCCTCAATCCCTTGCTCTCTTCTTTCTGTTCTTCTGAACCTTCCCATGTTTCTGTATAAAACACCTTCATTAGTTTCATTTGAAGCTGAAGTGAATTCTGTTTCCTTATAAGAATCTGACTGTTATAACTTATTTAATCCCCAAAATTGATTAATTTGCATGTTGTCCATAGCTGGAATGTAAAGGAAAGGACATATTCCAGTTGTAATTATTATCATGACTCCTGCAGACCTTTGCCTAAGGTGAATTTCTGGGTTGATCTCATTTTATCATCCATTTTCACTATATTCTCCTGATTCCAAGATTATGGAAAGGCCTTTCATTCCTTCATAAATCCATGATTTAAAATAACAGTAATAGCAAATAAAAAAAAAAATTCATACTTTCCTTAACACAGTCCTGAAGTTTCTTAAAAAGAAAAAAAGACAAAAAGATGTTTTCCTGGTGATAGGAGTCTACTAAAAAGTTTGTGAAGAAAACAAACACCCCTCAGGCAGTAATCAGTGGTCACACAGTATCTGACAAGCACAGTGGAATTTTAGCTGTTGCTCTAGGGCTGTTTTTAGTTCTGGTCAATTCCTTTGCTAACTGGGATATAAAAGGAACCCAAGTGAAAATAGTCCAAAGGAGGAAAAATAAGCAAGATAATGTAAAACTAACTCATTATATCTGGAATATTAAGACTTACCCTTAGAAGATTTTCTTCTTTTTGCCCTAGAGCATTTGAAAATTCTGAAGATCCATTTTATGTAAAGTCAAGATAATATTTTACATAACATGTATTTTAGGTTTACAGGCTTGCTGCAATGGAACTGGAACTATTGTGAATTTAAAGCAGAAAAATAAACTGAAGAGGCCCCATAAAAATATAAAGGCAGCAGTGAACTAATGTAAGCACGTCTGTTTATGGTATGAGACCCTGGTTTGCATTATACCTAAACTCTTTCTGCCTCGTTCTGGAGTTCGCATGTAGTCATAGCATCTCTTCCTAGACTTTTTTTTTTTTTTTTTCCTTCTCAAAAGAAACAGCAGTCTTATTTTCTGACTAATTAGAATGGTTTATAATTAGTTTTTGGTTTCTAGGAAAGGATTAATCTCTGTTAGAGGTGTGGAAGATTCGGCAGCTTCTGTTAGCAAGGCTAATTCATGCCGACTTTTTATTTATTTATTTATTCATTGAGTTTCATTTTTTAAAAAAAGTTTCATTTCATAGATTTAATTTTGATGTCAGGGTTAAAGTAAATTTTAAAATTCACTCCATTTTGTGCATACAAGTTTTAAAGTCAGTTTTGAATTTACTCCCACACACAAACATTCAGGTTTAAAGAAGCCATTCATTACATGCCTCAAGATTAAGAACCTGCTGATTCTCACATGTTCTTGAAAAGTACATAATTTGTGAGCACCTCGTAACCCCCACCACAGTCAGTTCTTCAAAGATCCTCTGATAGACGCAGAGGATATGAAAATGACACAGTAGAATATGAAAATGAAAAAGCAGAGTCTTTCTAGGTATCTACAGGATAGCTGAGAACTATACCTTATTAAACTAGGCATCAATGTCATTCTGCAAGGAATATAGGATCAGACATCATATGAACTCTAGATGTAGTAAGAAACATAATTTTGGAGGAAATTATTCCAGTTATGATCCTGCTATTAACCAGAGTCAACTGGAACTATGATTTGAGGAACTCTTCTTCCTCATTAACATGATAGGTAACATTGCTTCTGTGTTTTTTTCCTGGTTTAGAAATTGATGGCTGTATTATTTTTTAATGTCAGATACCTTAAGCATCTATAATTCTTATTTGGCAACAGGGCTGGACTCTCAACAAAGATAATGAGGTAGGTGAGAATGACTTTTAATATTAAAAAACAAAACAAAACAAAACAAAACAAAACAAAACAAAACAAAACAAAAAACACTGTAAGTAGAAAGAATCACGACTCCTCTCTCCCTTCATGGAGTTGAGAAGTTACATAATATTTTTTTTTTTTTTTTTTTTTTTTTTTGGTGAGAGCCCTTCCTTGGATTGCTTTTGGAAGATACACAGTTAAATGTTTTACTATAAGTAGAAAGTCATCTATGATTAAGACTGTAAAAGGTAGAAGTGAAAGGTGTACAGCTCTGGTTTTTCACCTTCCTGTTTCTCTAGAATACATTCCTTTTCTCAGGATGATGGGAGGTAAGACATATGCTCTTCTACCAATCTCAGATTCTCTGCAAAGAGCAGCTTAGATCTCTCACCAATCAAATCCTCCTTTCCTAACTGTATCTCAACAGACTCACAGTGAAAGTGCAGTGGGGATACAGAATGAGAATACCTGAGAATGAATGGCCCAGGAGCCCCAGGTATCCTGCCAATTTTTATTCCCCAAGTTGGTGGATGGTCTTGTTCCTCACCTACTGTGCAAATTATTTCGTTTCAGAGCCATATGTGGGGGACATAATGCTATGGACTACGAAAACAGGCATTGTCACTTCCAGATTTACAGTGGCTAAGACTATATGCCTTTTAATCAAGCCTCCTACCCCCAGATTGTAGCAAGCCTATTCACTAACTGTATGACCTTGCACATTTTGCTGAAACTGCCTATTCCTCTGTTTCTCTGTCTGAAAAAATTAGGATAATAATGTCGTCTGCCTCATAAGGTTGTGGTGGAAATTAAATGAGGTATTATTTGTAACTTCCATAAAAGAAGTTATGCACATATTAACTTTCCGTAAGAAAAGAATTTGGCACATAGTAAACATTAAATATTCAATGAGGCTAGTGAACCTCATTTAGTACCTAATAACATTCAAAGAGGCATGTTCTTTTACATAACTTGACCATAAACTCCTTAAATTCAGTCCACATGTTTATACTTCAGAGTCTCATTTCTAGTACCAAATGGAGGACCTTGCACCAAACAGATATTTTGTCAGTATCACTCAACTGCTACTTGACAGCAGTTTTTCCTTTATTTTCTTTTTCTTTCTTTTTTTTTTTTAAATTTCAGGTTAATGTGAAGGTACAAACAACCTCGCCATAATATTTGAATTTGTTAGGTAAAGTATCTCTTGTAGTTGTGTCCTGCACCCAAAAAATGTGCCCAGTAAGTGGGAACACCCCAAACCGTCCCTTTCCCTCCTTCCATGTCGCCAGCCACCCAACTTGAATTGCAATGAGTTTTTCTCTTATGTGGGTGTAAATTAGATCATCTACTGGCTTCATGTTAGTATGAAGTATATTGGATATTTACTTTTCCATTCTTGTGATACTTTACTAAGAAGAATGTGTTTCAACAAAGAATGTGTTTCAACTCCATCTAGGTTGAAAGAATGTAAAGTCTCCATTTTTTTATGTCTGAATATCATTCCATGGCAAACATATGCCACAGTTTGTTAATCCATTCCTGAGTTGATGGCCATTTAGGTTGTTTCCACATTTTGGCTATTGTAAATTGAGCTGTGATAAACAATCTAGTATAAGTGTCTTTATGATAAGATGATTTTTTTTTTCTTCTGGGTAGATGGGAAGTGGTGTAATTCCTGGTTTCTTTAAGACAGAGGATAAATTACATGGGATTAAATAGTGGAATAACTTTTGAAAGTGTAGTTTAGTGACATCCAATGCCAGGTATGCAGATTACATTAGGCTGAGTTGAGCACAGCTCTGTCTGAATTCCTCCTTTCCAAGTTCTAGTCCATGCATTTGAGACAACTGTTCTCCTCGACTTTTTCTAGTTGTGCCTCATTTGGAAGAAAGAATAAATTATAACTCAGATTTGTCCCTAGGCACAAATTTATATGTTAAAACAAGCACCTTTACATATATTGTCCTCCAATAAACATACCAGCAGGAGCATAACCTATTTTACCACATCTTTGCTGGTGAAGTCACAGTAACGCTACAGTGTATCACCATTTCTTGGCCTCTCATAACATTTTTCTCAGCGGTGCCTGTGGCTCAAAGGATTAGGGTGCAGGCCCCATATGCCAGAAGGTGGCGGGTTCAAACCCAGCCCTGGCCAAAAACTGCAAAAAACAAACAAACCTAAAAACAAAACATTTTTTCCCCCTTCTTAGAGAAATAAGGAACATGATCATAACTTTTATGAAATTCCACAGTTCAAATGAAAGTTTCATATATGACCCATGATGACCCCAATTTTGGAAGCAGCCATTTCTGTCAAAATGCCCAGAGCAACCTCATGATGGCCAAAGGCTGCAAAGCATAGATAGGAGGAATGAGTGAAGTAGCTGAAAAGACAACATAAGCTTTTCTATACTAAATCATAAGAATGACATGCTTTCTTTCACAGAAAAGGACTCTTCCAGACAGACATAAACACAGACACACATCTCCAAAAATGACTGAAGCCTGGAGACTTTTGTTGTTTGTAACAATGGTAATAATTGCTACTATTTTGTTAGTGCTAATTTGGTATGAGATTCTTATATGTTTAATCTCCAATTTAACACAATCTTCCAAGAAGCTGCAGCTATCTTTATTATATGAAAATGACAAGGCTCAGAGAGCCTGCTCGGCAGCGTCTCTGGCCCACAGCTGAGCCATGTGCATACACCTGCATGCATTCTGTCTCTAACACTGAGTTACAGAGGTATACTTTTACCATTCATTGTACATGACTTACAGATCCACCCACACGGCAGTATACAAAATAAGTGGCTAAATTCAGCCGATGCACCCATTACGTGAACAAAATAGAGCCCATTCAAATGTCTCAGGGACCATAAAGCCTTCCCAGGACACCCACCCCCTAAGCCGAATGTTTATTTCTTGTTTTGAGTGTTATAACCTACCTCATCACCAAGACTGTAAATTATTTTCATTCATCTTTCAGATGGTGTTATACAACCAATAGATGACCATAAGTGCATTTATTTTACCTTGTTTCCAAAATGTAACATGCATTAAATTATAACAAAATATATATCTTTTTGTTGAAAAGGTA
Source organism: Loris lydekkerianus (assembly GCA_963574355.1). Taxonomy (NCBI): domain Eukaryota; kingdom Metazoa; phylum Chordata; class Mammalia; order Primates; family Lorisidae; genus Loris; species Loris lydekkerianus. The sequence continues at coordinate 32,296 of CAUYPK010099143.1, forward strand.
GCTGGCTCTTAGGTTATGGGTGCTTCCTTTTCCAAGAGTAAAATTGAAGTGCTCTCAATAGTTGCAGTGTGGACACAAAAATATGGTTGTTGTTCTAAGAAGAAAATTATAAGCTGCCAAAGTTTGAGAAACAAGAGTTACAAAGAAAAAAAAATAAAGGTCATGAGGTAAGAATAGCAAGAAAATGTATACTTATTTAAATCAGCAAGGTCCAATGAAAATCCTCTCCAAGTATAGAAAGAGTCATCAGAAGAAGTGTCAGAACTGAAAGCAATTTTTTAAAATTTATGCAGAACAGGTGAGGGCATAACAGAGATACTGTGCATTTGATTCCAGACCACTGCAATAAAGAAAATAGCAGGAAGGAGAGCAGAAGGGCAAATGGGACATGTAGTTCATTCAGATGAGTGCCTTCATGGAGAAACAACTGTGAATGCAAAATATTCACCCAACAAATGCTGTGTACTTAACCAATCACTTTTCCAACTAATAAAGGTGATGTTTTCTAATCACAATAAAAAAAAAAATCATCCGAATTTCACAAATAATCACAATGATAAAGTTATCTTACACTTAATTTTTTCATTACTACTAACATTGTTCATTGTTAAGTTCTTAAAAATGAACTAAAGGCGGACCCAAAACATCAGTAATGATCAGTAGTGGATGTCTTATGTACACCACTGTTAAATGTAATATTCAGAAAAAAAGGCAAATTAGAACCTTCATACAAATGTAACAATTTAACACATTTAGCTTTTGATTTTTCTTATAAAAGGAACAAAGAAGATGTTATAATCCTCTCAAGGAAAAAGTGAAATATAACTATAAATATTTATATATGTATACCTATATATGCATATATACATATATTTGTATATATGTGTGTGTGTGTGTATAGAGAGAGAGGGAGGGAGGAAGGAAGGGAGAGTAAAGGAATTGAATTGCAAATGACTACAATTTTTTTGTTTTCACTAAGTCAGAGGAGAAAGTCAATGGAAACTTTTTGGAAAAAGAGTATGTCTACCTATAAGTTCCCTATAATTAATAAAAAGGTGAAAAGTACAGGCATAACTCACTTTATCATGCTTCACTTAGAACCAAGAACCATGACCTTGTAAGATGGCAAGCTTCATCAATAGATGTTGCATGCCTTCTGATGCATTTCACTGATAGTGTGTATTTTGCAAATTGAAGGTTTGTGGCAACCCCACATCATTGAGCAAGTTCTTTGGCTCCAGCACCATTTCTCCAACAGCATGTGCTCAACAAGTCACTACGTCGGCACTTCATAGACACAAAGTGTTTTTAACTAAGCTATGTACACTTTTTTAGGCATAATGCTATTGCACACTCAATGGATCACAGTATATTGAAAACATAACTTTTACATGCACTGGGAAACAAAATTTTCTGTGACTCCATTCACTGTGATATTTTCTTTATTGCAATGGTCTGGAACCAAATGCGCAGTATCTCTGATGGATGCCATAGCTGAACATAATGAATTGTGCTAGAATCAAACAGTTCAGAAATTTGTGTGATAGACAATGCATAGTTTTCCCCTGAAGTACATTTTTCTTCTATAGTCTCTTCTCTTTTGAACAAAAATAATCTCAAATATATTTCTTGATGAGAAAATAAATCTAGGCTCATTAGGTATAGCCATTAATTGACATAAACAATTAATTTACTACATAGAACTTTTCATGTTTACTTTGCTGGGAATTTTCATAAGGAATCTCAGATTGGATTTTTCTCCTTTTCATGAGACAGAGTCTCACTGTATCGCCCTGGGTAGAGTGCTGTGTCATCATAGCTCGCAGCACCCTCAAACTCCTGGGCTAAAGAGATCCTCTTGCTGATCCTCAGTCTGTTGAGTAGCTGGTACTACAGGCACCTGCCACCATGTCTGGCTAGTTCAGATTGGATTTTTAATAGCCTTTGTAGGCTAGGAAGCCAAGCCAAGAAACTCTTGCCGCCAGATTTCACCTATAAAACAGGGTGAATACTTTTCTTTTCAAGGTCTCAAAAATATCTTGAGGGTCTTACACTTGTCTGAAAGTAATTTTGTTCCTCACTTTTAAGGCAAAAACCCCATATCCAGGCATAAGGCCAGTTTCTTCAAGTGTTTATAAGCATCGATTTAATAAAGTCAAACGTGGTTATTCAAAAATGGCTAGTCATATGTGGCTAAATGATGGTCATTTTCATATATGACATTCCAAGTGAGGACCTTGCTATGCAGTCAATGTTTTCAAATATGTCCTTCAAATAGCAAATTCTTACTGAACCTATACAAATAACTGAAGTGCCAAGGAAACAAGACTTCTCTGTTAAAGACTCCAAAGAATCAGACATGGAGATAAAGAATAAGACAGATTTGTTGCCTAATATTGTAAAATCACAAGGCAAAACAGCATCTGAACTCTGATGAGTAGAACCGTATTTGAGACATCTCAAGGGTTGACACACCTCTAGGAACTTCCCATGAGCATATAATTTCCTTATAAAAACAACAATTTACTCATGTAAATATAAACTGAGGAAAGAGCTTCTCTTCAGATTTGACCACTTCTTCCGTAAACTCATTAATATTAAAATATTAAATAAACCTAATTAATTCTGACACCTCTTCTTGATAAGGTAAAACAAATCTTTGTAATTTTTAGGAGACCTGTGAAAAATCTGAAAGATAATTTTAGGTATAAGAAGTAACATGAGAATTTTATTTTATTTCATTTTTCATTTAAGATTCATTTCTGTTAAGGAAAGAAAAAAGCATACAGTTATCAGGGGGTTTGATCTCATAAGATTGAAATAATAGTTGTCTCCCTATCTGAAAGTGACAATAAAACATTTTTAAATGAACATAGAAAGTAACATGATTGCAAAGAATCATAGATTTTTCATAAGTGGGAGTGTTTGTTTTCCTAAATAATAAGAATGTAATAGAAAAAATATGAAGCATAGAAAATTATTCTGGTAAAATATAAAATACGTGCAGATTACACAGAATTACATACCATAGCTTTAGGCAATGAAGATATAAAAAATGTGCCCATCAAAACTGAGCAAACTTTCTTAAGTTTGTGGGATATTATATGGATGCTTCCCACTCAACTTTGCACATATTATATAGATATGGCTTATTTTATTGTGTTTCACTTTATTGCACCCACACATTTTATGTTTTTTACAAATTGAAATTTTGTAGCAACATGCATTGTGCAAATCTATAAACAGTATTTTCAATAGCATGAGCTCACTTCACATTTTGTGTCACATTTTGGTAATTCTTGCAAATTTTGTATTTGTCATGGTGATTTCTGATCAGCAATATCTGATAACTATTGTAATTGCTTTGGGACACCAAGAACCATGACCTTGTAAGATGGCAAGCTTCATCAATAGATGTTGCATGCCTTCTGATGCTATACTGACCTGACATTTCGTGCCTCTCCCCCTCTTTTCAAGATTCCCTATCCCCTCAGACACAGCAATATTGAAATTACACCAATTAAGAACTTACAATGACTTCTTAGTGTCCAAGTCAGAGGAAGAATTGAACATCTCTCACTTTACATCAAAAGCTAGAAAGGACAAAGCTTAGTGAAGAAAGCATGTACAAAACCAAGACAGGATGAAAGCTAGGTCTCTTATGCCAAACAGTTGGCCAAGTTGTGAATTCAAAGGAAGAGTTCCTATAGGAAATTAAAAGTGCTATGCCAGTGAACATACAGATGAAAAGAAAGTGACACACAATTATTGATGATATGGAGAAATTTTTAGGAGCCTGGATAAAAGGTACACCTGGCCAGAACATTCCTTTAAGGCAAGGACTAATCCATAGCAAGGCCCTAATTCTGTTCAATTCTGTTAAGCCTTGAGGCTGAGTTGAGGCAGCTATGGGAAAAACAGTTTGTATCTAGCAAGAGTTGATTTATGGTTTGAAGTATAAGAGCTCATCCTCTGACTTGGACACTTAGAAGCCATTATCATGAAGGCAGAGAGTAGATTGGTGTTTTCCAAAGGCTAGAAAGAGTAGGGGGAGGAAGGAGATAAAGAGAGGTTGGTTAATGGGTACAGATGTGCTCTTTGATAGAAGAAATAAGACCTAGTGTTTGATAGAGCAGTAAGGTGAGTATAGGTTAATCGATTGGTTATTTCATAATAGCTAGAAGAGAATAATTTAAATGTTTCTAGCATAAAGAAGGGGCAAATATTTAAAGTGATGGCTATTCCAATGACACTGAGTTGATCTTTCTAAATTATATGAATGTATTAAATTATTACATGTACCCTGAAAATATGTACATCTATTATGTATCAATAAAAACCTATTGGCTATGAAAAAGTTAAAAAAAAAAAGTTCTTAATTGGCCTAATTTTAATATTGTTGTGTCTGAGGAGACAGAGAATCTCAAAAAGAGGGGGAGAGGCTAGAAAGAAGGGAGGTTTGAAGAAAGAAGTCATCTCCATACATAAAAAGTGGAAGATGAATTGGCAAGTGCTGATGTAGAAATTGCAGGTAGATATCCAGAAGGTCTGGCTAAGATCACTGATGAAGGTAGCTGCAATAGATCTTCAATGTAGACAAAACAGCCTTTTATTAGAAGATGTCATCTAGAACTTTCATAGTGAAGAGAAGCCAATCCCTGTCTTCAAAGCTTCAAAAGATAGGCTAACTTTCTTGTTAGCAGTTAACAGCGCTGGTAACTGTAAGGTGAAGCCACTGCTCATTTTCCATGCCAAACATCCCACCCTTTAAGAGGGATACTAAGCCTGCTCTGCCTATATTTCATAAATGGAAAAATAAAGCCTAGAAAACACTACATCTGTTTACCTAATGGTTTATTAATTATTTTAAGCTCACTATAAAGACCTACTGCTAAAAAAAAAAAATCCTTTTTTTTTTTTTTTTACTTATTTACTTACTGCTGTTAAGTATCAATGTACAAGGTCATCCAAGAGCTCTGGTGGAGATGCCCAAGATATCCAAGGAGATTAATATTGTTTTTCACATTATGAATACAATATCCATCCTACAGCTTATAGATCAAGAAGTAATTTTTAATTTCATGTTTATTATTTAAGGAATATATTTTGTAAACCTGTGGCTGCCATAAATGGTGATTCCTCTGGTGGTTATGGGCAAATTGGATACCATATAGAAGGGATTCACCATTTTAGATGCCATTCTGAACATTTGTAATTCGAGGAGGAGTTCAACATATCAACATTAACAGGAGTTTAGAAGAAATTTATTTCAACCCTTATTAATGACTTTAAGGAATTTCAGACTTCAGTGAAGGAAGAAACTGCAGTTGTGAGATGTGGGGGGCATTTGGGGTGCCAGAATGAGGAGCCAAACTCTCATGTGAGTTAAAGTTGTCTTTTATTTACAAAGATTCAGAATCCCACGAAGACAGGGAGATCATTCTCAAAGTCTGCTTTACTTTGAGAGAACTTCATACAGCTCTTACACTTTCCCCAAAAGTTAGTATTATTTTTAGCAAATGTCATCCAGCTCTCTGACCGCTAGCTAAAGGACTCAGTGGTTGTTGCTTTCCCTGTACATCTAGTGTTTTTAAATTCAGTCCAAGGTTGTGGTGGCCTTTAAGATGGCGGAACCAGGGGAGGTCTGAGTGGGGTGACTGTCTGATAACCAGTTAGACCATTAAGTAATTTTTTACAGCTTATGGGTGTGTATGTGTGTGGCTGCTTATCCTCTTATAGAAAAATTAAGAAAGAGCTAGAATTGGAAGTGAAGCCTCAAGATATGACTGAATTTTTTGCAATCTCATGATAAAATCCGAACATGTGAGGAGTTGCTTATTATAATGAACACATGAAAGGTGTCTTTGAGATGAAATCAATTCTTAGAGAAGATATTGTGAACATTGTTGAAAAGACAACAATGAATTTGGAATATTATGAAAATCTAGTCCATAAGGCAGCAGCAGGTTTTAAGAGGATTGACTCCAATTTTGAAAGAAGTTCTACTGTCAACATCAAACTGCATCAGATGCTATAGAGAAATCTTTTGTGAAAGGAAGAGTCAGTAGATTTGCCAAACTTCATTGTTGTCTTATTTTAAGAAATTACCACAGCCACGTAACTTGCAGCAGCAATGGCAGTCAACAGCCATCAACACTAAGGCAAGAACCTCCATCAGCAAATGATTATGACTCGCCAAAGCTCGAATGATCATCAGCAATTTTGAACAATAAGGTATTTCTAATTAAGGTATGTACATTTTTAGATATAATGCTATTGTTCACTTAATACGTTACATACTAGTATAAACATATAAACATAACTTATTTATTTATTTTAGAGACAGAGTTTCACTTTATCACCTTTGGTAGAGTGCCGTAGCGTTACAGCTCACAGCAACCTCCAGCTCTTGCTTGGGGTTAGGCGATTCTCTTGTCTCAGCCTCCTGAGTAGCTTGGACTACAGGTGCCCACCACAATGCCCAGCTATATTTTTGTTGCAGTTCGGCCAGGACTGGGTTTGAACCTGCCACCCTTGGTATATGGGGCCAGTGCCCTACTTACTGAGTCACAGGTGCCGCCCCATATAAACATAACTTTTATGTGCACTGAGAAGCCAAAAGATGTGTGTTACTTGTTTTACTATGATTTTTGCTTTATTACAAATGGTTTATAACCAAACTTTCCATATCTTCAAGGTAGTCCTGCAATGGAAAGCAAGTACAATTTCTTTACCATGACTCTTTGACAACTTTTTTGTTTACTCAGCTTTTGTTAATCACAACTCTAATTTTTATTCTGAAACAACCCATCACTTAAGATTAAAATTATTCTCTTTTATAATTACTAAACAAAAGCATATTATGTCACTTCACATACCAAGTTTTAGTTTCCCTGCCACTATTACTCCCATCACACTCTCACTCACTCAAGTAACTATAAGTTTTAACTAAAGTAATGTCTATTTCACAGAGTAAAACACAAGGTGGATAATAAATCAGTGCATGTAGTATTTTTAATACTGATTAATCTGAGGACACATAGCTGTTTTTATTAAACAAAAATTATCAAACTTGGCTCATTTGACAAAACCTTGTTTATAGTCTATTCCCTTAATTTCTTAAAGTATTTTTAAGCTGAATATTTTAAAAATATTCCATAGATTCCTTTTTTATTTCTAAAGCCAAGTAGAACAACTTTTTTATAAGACTTTATAGCCTAATTTATCAATACCATGTAGATGCTAGAAAATATTGCACATTCATACAATGTGAGGTAAAGGGCTACCTAAGTTGTAAATATAAGGACTTATAGTCCAAAGAGTCTCAATTCTAAAATTCAGCCAGGTTCAAGAGTACACAAAGGACCACAAAATCTTACTGGTCTATCAAAAAACTGATTTCCTCAGTGGGAAAATTTTTAGTTTCTAGAGCTAAAAATAAGATGCATAGAAAAGACTAGCAAACTAGATTCTGTGTTGTCTCTTAGTTAACAAGAGTCTAGACATCACCTAATGGTCAGATCATAAAAACTCAAATCCTAATAAAAAATAACAATAATAATGGCCTACCTACATGCAGCAGCAGTGGAGAAGTATGTTCCTGCTCAAGTATTGGAACTGAAAGATGCAACCCAGGGAAGGAAACTGTGGCCAGCTAAGGATGTCATGATTGACATTCCTTTTAGATTTCATGTCAACATCAAGCCCTCAGCTGTTGGGGGCAGCTGCTCAGCACACCCTGGGCATGGGAAAGAGACGATGTCGACCTTGTGCCATTTGCCTTCACCTTGCAGGAGAGGTGCTGGCAGTGGCCCAGGGACTGAAGCCAGCTCTCCTCTATGATTACAGCTGTGCAGGGGCCTCAGAGCTCCAGAGTATCTGGAGGAGCTACAGGGACTGAGTTTCCTGACCCTGGGACTTCACATCCTTGAGATTGGAGAAACGAGCTTTATTATCAGTCCTGAACATATATGTAAGAACTTGGAGCAGATGCTGCTTTGTACCATAGCCTTTGTGAATGTTTCCAGCTCCCAGTCTCACCCTTCTATCTGCTCCCTGGACCAGCTTCAGGACTTGAAAAGCTTTGTGGCTGAGATCATCACACATTTGTAGAGGCTACAGAGGGCTATATCACTAGTAGTCTCACTCAGAAGGCTCCATCTCTCAGACTGGAATCTCTGTACTATATTTGGGATCCTCCTTGGCTATCCTGTCTCCTATGCCTTTTACCTGAACCAGGAAAATGGCAACTGCTTAACCCTGACTCCACTACAAGTATTCACCGCCTGGATCTCACGGCTGTTAGATCAACCCCCAATCCTGCTTTATTCTTTCAGTGTCTCAGAAAGCTTGTTCCCAGCCCTGAGGGACATTCTAAGTACGTGGGAGAGGACTCTCAGAATCTGATTTAGAACTCAGAATGACTTTGCTGACCTCAGCATCTCCTCTGAGCTAGTCACACAGTCGGCTATGGCCTTTGACTTTAAATCTCCTCCCATGTAGAAGGTACTCATAAATGATCATCTCCATGTTGGGGATGGTATATAGGAATCATTTCAAATGCCACTTCCAAGCATCTTGAGTGACAGAATTGTGTGATCAATTGGCCACATATGCAGAAGGCATGGGAATAGGTGGTGGTAGCATTGGCATTGTGTATTTGCCCTTTCTATACTAGGAATTCCTCACTGGATAAGAGGAAAGTGAAAAAGCAAGGTGGTGGAGGACAAGTAATACTTTTATGAGAGTCTGGTAAATATACCTGCTGTATGTAGATAGTGTCTGCTGGGAAAGTGGAATAAATATGGGCTCTTTTGCATGTTTATATAGTCCAACTGAATTTGACTGAAGAGAATACATCACTGTGCTTAAGTGATGTGACACTTGTGATGTGATATATAATTCCACAATAAATCAAGAGTTATGAGGAAAATAATAATAATAATAATAAACCAGAGCATCTGTTCTCTCTCATCCAGTAGAGAACAGATCTCTGTAAACAATTAATCCTTATCCAGATATTATTAAATAATTGACATATAAAACCGAATTCCCAACCATTGCTTTCAGCAATGGGAGACAATTTATTGGCCAGAAACAAGCCAAAAGCAAAAGTAAAGCACAAATTTATTAGAGATTAAAATTAAAATTAGATAGAGAATTATGAAAGTAACATTGCCTCTTTGAAATCACTTCTGGAAGCTACGAAAAGATGCATTTGGTTTTAAATCACACCCAAGATGCCACATTTGGTGAGGAAGGTTAGCAGGCTCTGGTAGGTCAATCCACTGGGTGTATTGATAGAAGATCTCCAAACCTGTTAAAAGGCAATATTCATAAAAAGATGAAACCATGGTTGTCTTATACATATAAAAATGAACATGTGTTAAATATTTGATATTTCTCATGTGAGAGGATGAAGCAGTTGTTATAACCTGTTCAAGGGAAAAGCTAAAGAAAGTATAATTTATATAAAATTACACATGGCCACAAAACTGTAATTTCCACAGTAGAAGGAAAGTCGATAGAAACTCTATTGAAAAAGATAGTTCACTAATTTATTACCAGCAGTTTACAGAGAAGTTTGAAATAACTCAAAGATAATTAATAGGGCTATAATCAGAGAGCCCATGAGGGTGTGCTATAGACAATGCTTGAGTTTACACTCAAGTACAGGTTCACACGTGTTATAAGGTTCTCTTAGCTATATAGCATGGGATGAGAAACGATCACTGCCATCCTCATTTTGTAGATAATAGAATAGAGTAAATAAGGCAAGAACTCATATCAGGATAGCAATTTACATTGACGCCATCAACACGTGATATTTTTTGTCCCTCAAGGCTGTAGGAGACACCATAGCATGGAGGATGAGAGGAGTTAAATCTCTGGATTGATGTACTTTGCAAGTTTACATATTGCAAGCCATACAAACTTGCAAGAGAAAATATCATATACATAAATGTCCAATGACAGTGCTAAAGACCCCAGAGAAAGAAGTGAACACTCAAAATCCAAATATATCTTTTATCTAAATACACCTATCATACACTATAGTTTAGAATAAAGAGTCCTTAATATATTCAATAAATTTTCTTTCACGGAAAAAAATAGAAAACCATAACAATTTGTTTATATATATTCCATCCTATTCTGCTTTCAAAATTAGCCTAAGCTTTGGTTTGGGCGTTGGCATTTATCCAGTCAAATAAAAGGACATTTGATTGTATTTAAGCAGAATATGGTCCAGGCATGGATGCATATTCAGTTATTTCAAGGACTAGCAGCAACCTCTTGTGCTAACTGAAACATCTCACATGAACATTTTTGGTTTGACCTTAAAGCAACTCCTCCTTTATTAGGTCACACAGTAATAGGGGCTATTTGACACAGAAGTCATTGAAACTGGCATGAACCAAGAAACAAACCTCGAAGAGAAACAAACAGTAATCTAGAGAAAGACTTTACAATGGGGAGTGTGCTAGACAGAAAGGTAAACTTGAATTGTCAATAAGCTGATCTCTCTCTCATAGTTTTTCTCTAAAAATGAAATCTACATTTCTGTGTTCTCTAAACAGGACTGTTTGCCATGATTCTCTTAGATTTTCAGATTTAGGTATTTGGATTTATCATTACCAAGATGGAAAGCAGAAGAAGTAAACTCAGAGAGAATTGCAAATTACATTTTTCAAAGGCTCAGAGTAAAAAGAATGCAGTCAAGGGAAGCTGTGACGAGATGGTCCTGAAAAAATGAGGGAAACCTGTCCAAAACCAACTGAGACTTCAGGCAGCCTGAACAGCACTGGGTTTCTCCCCTTGTATTCCTCAGCTTCAATTACTTTTCTTCCATCTTCTGTAGGTTTTTTCTTTGAGGTTTCAACATGGGTGTTAAAAGCTTCCAGCGCTGTGCTTTCTTGTTGCTAGATAGAAAAAGTTGTGAAGTTTACTCTGTATGGATCATGAGAGTCCTCTGCAGTGTCCCTTTTTTTTTGTTTGTTTGTTTTTTGTTTTTGTTTTAATTTTATTTCAAATTACTATGAGTGTACAAATTTTGGGGTTACATTGTTCTCACTTCCAGGATAAAATTCCAATGGAAAAGAGCCCCTCACCCAGGGGGCGTGTTATATACCCTTGCAATTTACACATTAGATGAGATCCCACCTCATGCCCTCCCTCCTTCTGCCAATTGTCTTCCTTCTTCCCCTTCCTCCTCCCCTTTCCCCAGACCTTGCATTAGACACTATTTATGTTTTATTGTTCATGTGAGCATGAAATTGTTTATATATTGCTTTCATATTACTATTGAGTACATTATAAGTACTCAATAAGGCATCTAGTTATTTTTCCATTCTTGCAATACTTTAGTAAGAAAAATGTGTTTCAGCTCCATACAGGTAAATGTAAAAGATGTAAAGTCTCCATCTTTTTTAATGACTGAATAGTATTTCATGGTATACATACTCCTTGTGAAGGGATAGCTTCATACTTAAAAGTATGGAATCATTAATTCCACCCCCAGTTCTGGAATTAATGATTAAGTAAGCCCCATCTAAACTTCTAGTAAAACAATAACACAAGAATAGCTCTCTATAGAAAATTTGGGGTGTTGTTTCCTGGGTGGATGCTGGGCAAATGACACTCATACTCCGTTTTCTGGGTTGACTTTAAAAAGCCCTGTGTGGTGGAGTGCTCACATTCTCAGCATCAGAAGCCATGAGCACTATTTCTGCCATTTCTTAGGAGCCTATACAAAACCATTCATTCTTTCCATCTCCTCATGTATCAACTGGAGGTAATTTTAACTTCATATGGGGAGAGAATAAATAATTTCAAAACTTTTTTTAAAATGAAGTTTCTATTTCCATATAAATTTTATTCTGGTCAAGATATAATTACTTTCTTCTTTCATTTTTGTTCTCTTGGTTTAGATAGGAAAACTGGGTTGTATCAGTGATACAATATTTAACAAGTAAAAATAAAATTAAATATTTTACCTGTCAACTCTATTTTGTATATAAACTTCTTAAAATATGTCAGAGAAGATTTGATGACCTAAAAAGGGCCCTGAGAGCTTAAATAGAGATTCTTTGGATTTCCAGATTCTTTCAATGCATCAGTGATGGTGACGGTGTCCTTGGAAGCATCTCAGCTATTCAGCAGGACTGAAGGACAGACTCAGACTTTGATCATTTTGGTCACTTATTAAAATTACATTCTTAAAAGCAATTGAATTCAAGAAGGGGGTGTGGGTTGGAAGGAGGAGGGAAGGCAGAGAAAAGCAGAGAAAGGCGTCTTGGTAAGCTCTCACAAAGTGAGAGTATAGGCCACACAAAGTGAGAGTATAGGGCACACCTCCTGGGTGAAGTGCTCATCCACAACTTACACTTTACCTAACAAATGCAAACAATGTAACCTTATTGTATATACCCTGAATTTTTTTTTTTTTAAGAAAAGATCACATTCTTGCAATTTGCTAGCCACTTTTTTACTAGAATACACTTAGTAATTAGTTGAGACACATTCTTTTCAATCATCTTAAAATATATAGAATAGGTTGCCATGTCACTCTTTGTTTGCTTGTGCATTCTTGTCTCTATGTATTCAGATGATGCTTCAAATGAAACGGACACATTACCAAATGAGTCTGATGGCTAACACAAAGCCTGAGAACTGACCACTAGTTTTACCTGCAATTGTGCAGTCATGACACATTGGGGAAGGAAGAGTGATTCTGTCCTTGTCCAAGTTAACTTTCTTCTCTGTGGGAGAGAAATGAGCTGTAGCGGATCAGTTGGAAACTATACTGATTGTGTCTTATTTATAACCAATGAACCTCCATAAGCTGGTATGGATGACTCATACTGTTAGGAAGAGAACATGGTGTGACGTACTGAAGATGCATCATGGAAAATGTGAGATAAATACTAGAAAAGCTCTGGAAACTAAGCTCTGATAGGCAGAAAAGAAGTTGCCAAAGCAAACAGTGAAGAGAGAGTCAATGATAAATCGAGAGTAGCTTCTATCATTTGAACTGCCTGATGTTTAACACTGGTCTGCCAAGACACCCTGGCTCGGAGAGGATGACTCAGTCCTAATGATTCTAGGGATTGCCAGTGTCACAGATTGTGTCTTCTCAGAACCAGAGGTCAGCAAGACAAGCAAATAGATAACTTTCATTTAAAGGTTTTGATGTAACAGTTAATGCATAAAGGACAAAACATCCTATCATTCAACCCCCAAGTTATATAAATTCCTCATTTTTTTCTTTTATTTTTCAAAAAAAAATTGTCCAGCAATGAAGGCACATATATGAAGGAGATTTATCTCCTACACACTACATCACTGTTCTGCTCGATTATTCAATTACAACCAGTCATTGGAGCAGGAAAATATGAAAGTGGGCATAATTTTAGAAAAATAGACCAATTTTGTTGTTGTTGTTGCTAGGTGGGGAAACTTTATAGAAAAAAAACATGACTTTCAGCAACTCAAACAAAATTTGAACTCAGTTTTCCTATCTTTTTATCCATTTTCCTAAATTAGATTATTTTACATGAGAAATATTTAATACTTTAACCTACAAATGAAAACACATACAAGAAATTTGCAGTGTATAGAGTATTAAGATATTTCAATCTTAGTCTATGACTAGAATTGAATTCTTCACTAAAATAAACTCAGACTTTTCCTTTTTTTGTTTTTTAGCAATTCATATGGTTGAAATCTCCCCTGACATAAGATGATTTTTGCTGTTGACTCAACCTAACCTGATGTAGCTGTTATGCACACCCACATCTTCTCTGAAGTCACCCCCACCTACAAAAGGCATGTGGATCAGAAACCCTGACGATGTCTGTGGGGCTGCTTTCTGGCTACCTGAGCATGTTTAGACCAAGTGCAGGGCAAATGGAATTGAAGAAGTATAAATGCCCTGAGCATCTGCCCTGAAACAATGACTGAGTTGAATACAAAGGTAAATGCATTGATGCCTTGAACCTGGGTGGGGCTGAGTTAGAGGTGTGCACTCCACTGGCTCCACTTGCTACAGTTGTAACTGGCTTGATTGTGCACGTTGGTTGACTTTCATTCTTTCTCTGCCCCCTTCGCCCTCCTGAAATCACCTCCACCTTTGAAATGACCTACTCACGGTGTTAATCTTTCATTTAGGAACTATTTCCACAGAACACAAACAAGGGCATTATTTGTTTCCTTATCACCATAAAGAAAAATTCACTTTTATTGCTACCTTTAATCAATGTTAGCACCTTTAGGTTTGTTGATTAAAAACATGCTTGCCAGTAGTTTTTTGTTTCTCATATATCATTGATCTATGGTATTTCAAATTGTAAGATTTCCTGGAGAAAGTGGTATTAATATGTAACATCATTTTTTAGACCCTCATAATTAATTATTAACAAGCTTTCTACCATACAGTGACAGGGTCACTGAGGAAAATCTAATTTATATAATTTATTATCTAATTTGTTAGTGAATACATATTTTACTTTCAATCATAAAGTGTTTACACCATGCATACTTCTGGTAGTTTGAGTTTAAATTGCCTTATCTCACTTTTGAGATCCAACTACAGTAAATACATGCTTATAACTATAGCCAGAAGGAGCTCTAGATTCATTTTTATTAACAAAACAGGTATTCTTTGTATATGAGCAAACCATTCTATGGATGAAAAGAACAGCTGAGTAGGGAGTTTATGATGTAACTAGGAAGAGAATTTGTGATGTAACTAGGAAGAGAAGGTTGGCATCCTAACCTTTAGGGCAGTGTTTTTTAGCCTTTCTATTCTCCCAGTACACTTAAACCTACAGTTAAATTTCTGTGGCACACTTAAATTATGTTGATTAAAAAAATAGGAAAAAAAGAATATACTTATTGTGCTTTGAACTTCTGAAAATTATTTAATTAATGATCTTTAAAAAATTTCGCAGCACACTGGTTGAATGCCCTAGAATATAGGGCATTGTTCTCACTAAACTTCCAGAAAATATATTACTAAAGGACATTCCATGCCATTCTCACTAATAACTCGGGCCATTTGAATGAGTGAGAAGTTTTCCATAGAGCTTATGTTGAACATCTAGAATGTCTGAAAGTTAAAAAATACTGTCAGGAACTATGCCCCAAATGTATCTTCTTGATAAAACATGGCAGTGTTATGCCTTCTAGGCTGAACTCATAGCAGATCAAGGGAGACGGTAGACTAAAACACTGAAGAAGCTGATCAAAATATTAATAGGAGGAACTATAATTACAGGTGATATTAGGAGAGAAATGTTTACTCCTCTGTGCTGGAAAGGAGAATGAGAAATAAATAAAAGGCATGCCAAACTGTATGTAATAGTTACAAGAACCTTGAATAAGTCTAAATAGTTGAAAGATGGTTAGAAGGTTTCATTGTTCCTGCCCCACTTTATAATTAAAATATGAATATTATTAAGTTTTGGAGTAACTTTATTAGTTTTTTACTCAAAAATTTTGCAATACATTTGATAAAAATTAATATTTTCTTTAATAGAGAAATCTATAATAACTGCCTCAAAATCTTGAAAAAATAAAGAAATATGTATGGAAGAAAGGAAGAAATCTTTCAAACCATCAATTAACAAGAATGAAGACATGATGTAGACTGCGGACACTCTAAGAATTAGTCCAAAGTGGACCTCGGTGCAAGCCTTTTACAGACAGAAAAACAGCTATGGGTGTTAAGTTTTATAAGAATATAATTTATGTACAGTGAACTATCAGAACTTAGGCATTTTGTCTGAAAAATAAGTATATAGACACAGAACATCTCCCCCACGCAAGAATGTTCCCAGTGCTCTTTCCTAGCCAACCTTCTCACACTGCTTATGGCAAAAGCAGCCATTGACCTAATTTCCATCACATAGGTTAGTTTTCTTAGTCTGTAATATCATAAAAATGGAATCATATAGCATTAACGTACAACTTCTTTGACTCAACATAAAATTTTTTGTGTCCAACTTCTTTGACTCAGCATAAAAAATTTTTGGTGCACATTCTTAAATATATCAGCAATTTGCTGTTTTTTATTGTTGAGTACTTTTTCATTGTATTAATATGCCAATAATTTTTCATATATTCTCCTATTATTTGACATTCATATATTTTTTCTAATTTGATTGTTGTGAATGAAAATATTACCATTCTTATAAAAGGATTATTATAAACCTACATTTTAAATTCTATAAAATAAATATCTGAATAGAATTTTGGGGGAACTACATTATGAATATTATTTTAACATACAAATATCATATATCATATAAAATTAAAAAATAAGAAATTATTCCAATATTATGATACATGAGATTTTCTGTTAAATTAATATTCCTAATGAGTTTTCTGAGATTTAGGCAGTCAATATAGTTATCTCACTTTAGTGTAATGTCTTCATTGATAACGCATGCTTACTTCTGCCATACATTAAATATACGCATTCAAATAGTCAAATAACAATAGTAACCAATTTAAACTAAGTACTGCTAATATTTTTTTTTAATTTTAGGTTAATTTGAAGTTACAAAGAAATAGGTTATAATGTTTGCATTTGTTAGGTAGAGTCCCTCTTATAATTGTGTCCCCTCCCAAGAGGTGTACCATACACTCTAACATTGTGCCCATTAAGTGGGAACACATGCATCTCATCTCTCTTCTGCTCCCCCTTCTCCTTTATTCTACCTCCCCCTACTTTGAATTGATTTGAGTTATTCTCTTATGAGAGTGTGTATTAGATCACCTATTGGTTTCATATTAATATTGAATACCTCAGATACTTGCATCTCCATTCTTGTGATACTTTACAAAGAAGAAAGTGTTTCAATTCCATCCAGGTAAATGTAAAAGATGTAAAGTCTTCATCTTTTTAAAGGCTGAATAATATTCCATGGTATACATATTCCACAATTTGTTAAACCATTCCTGGATTGGTGGGCATTTAGGTTGTTTCCACATCTTGGCTATTGTAAATTAAGTTGCGATAAATAATTAAGTGCAATGTCATTATGATAAAATAATTTTTTTCTTCTGGGTTGATGCCTAGTAATGGGATTGCAGAATCAAAAGAGAGGTCTAATTTGAGGTTGTATTAGTTTGCAGTATCACTAACAGTGTAAAAATGTTTCTTCTATCTACGTCCACACCAGCATCTTCAGCTTTGACGTACAGATTATGTTATGGGCTATTCTCACTGAGGTTAGATGATATCTCAGGGTGATTTTGATTTGAATTTCTCTGATGATTAAGGACAATGAGTATTTTTTCAAATTAGCCATTCATCTGTCTTTCTCAGAGAAAGTTGTGTTCATATGTCTTGCCCCATGGTAGATGGGATTGTTTACTCTTTTCCTATTAATTAATTTGAATTCTCTGCAGCTTCTAGTTATCAACCCTTTATCCAATTCCTAATATGCAAATACCTTTTCTCATTCTGAAGGTTGTCTTTTTGCTTTAATTATTGTGTCCTTAGCTGTGCAGAAGCTTTTCAGCTTAATTAACTCCTATTTGTTTATTTGTTCTTGTTGTTGTTGTTGCAATTAGAGGGGAAGTTTTCTTCATAAAATATTTACCCAGTCCAATACCATTGAGTTTTTCCCACACTTTCTTTTAAGATTTTCATCAATTCATGTGTTAGATTTAAATCTTTTATCAACCTTGGGTTAATTTTTTTAAGTTATGAAAGGTGTGTGTCCAGTTTCAGTCTTTTACATGGGATTATCTAGTTCTCCCAGCAACTTTTTTTTTTTTTAATTATTAAATCATAGCTGCATACATTAATATGATCATGGGGCATCATACACTAGCTTCATAGACTATTTGACACATTTTCATCCCACTAGTCAACATAGCCTTCCTGGCATTTTCCTAGTTACTGTAGCATGACATTTACATTTCACATTTGCTGAGTTTCACCCTTGCCCTTGTAAGATGCCCCGTACGTGTGATTCCACCAATACCCCTCCCCCCACGCCCCTCCCCCTCCCTCTTCTCCCTTTCCCCCTTTCCCCTATTCTTAGGTTGTAACTGGGTTATAGCTTTCATGTGAAAGCCCTAAATTAGTTTCATAGTAAGGCTGAGTACATTGGGTACTTTTTCTTCCATTCTTGAGAT
>CAUYPK010099144.1:0-42561 GCA_963574355.1 Loris lydekkerianus
CTTAACACGATGACTAAGAAAATGCTAGGAAGGCTGTGTTAACCAGTGTGATGAAAATATGTCAAATTGTATATAAATCCAGTGTATGGTGCCCCATGATTGCATTAATGTACACAGCTAGGATTTAATAAAAAAAAAAAAAAAGAAAGAAAGAAAGCAGGGGCTCTTCTTCTCTCAGCCCAACCCTACTGTCTTCCAGTGCTCCTCCTCTCCTGAGTCTGTTGCACCAAGGGCTGGGCTGTGGCAAGGGCTGGGAATTGGAGTGATCAGTGGAGGTCACAGGGCTGATTTGACTTCCTCCTGGTAAGCTGTGGAGAGGGTGCCTGGCCCTCAGCTTTGTCTGCATGCCACCATTTTTGAGGTAATAGGTTAAGTTTTCCCTCAATGTTCAGTTATATTCTCATGTCCTACCCAGAAACTCTGAGGTTTCCTGTAATTCCCACTAAGAATATTAATATAGTACCAATAATTTGCAGACCTGGTGCATTTTATGTTCCATTACTTCCTCTAGTCACATATGACCCTTTGTGGTTTTAACCTTGTTCCCATCTAGACTGAAACTATAACTGATGTGAATAAAATTGATTTAGTTTAGAAAAAGGAGAACGTTGGCAAGGAGACCATGGCTATGCATTCGGCTGGGTGTCTGAAGGAAAGTGGATTCACTTCTGTTGTGTCTGGCCATCACAAGGGTTTAAAAATCATCATGTAGTATTGTATGTCATTCCTCATATCCATACCAGGTACAGTAATAGAACAACAGAGTGACATGAGATAACCTACATTCAACATTAAAGGCTAAAGATGAGCAGAATAAGGACACCTTTGTGAATTCGGATTGTATGGTAGAAGCTTCTTGAAAGAGTTCAGTTAAATAACTTAGGTACAGAGTGGCAGAGCAGGCTGGATATTCCTGACCCTGGTGGGGGCTGGTGCTAGGTAATGGGTAATGCATGAGTGGAACAGTGGCATTGTGTAGGCATTCTCTTGTAATGTCGTACACAAGGTATGGTGTCCAACCTTTTTTTTTTTCTGTGCCACACGTTGGAAGAATAAGAATTGTCTTGGCCACACATTACATACACAAAAACTAAAGAAAGCTGATTAGGAAAAAAAAAAAAAGTCTGTGCATACTTTTCATGCTATCTGACTCCAAAATAAGCAAATAAATAAATAAAGTCCTCACAAGCCATTATTGTGGGAATTGATGATATTTCATTAGATTTTGATTTGCATTTCCCAAATGATTACATGTGTTGAGCACTTTTTTTTTTTTTTTTTTTTTTTAATGAGTTTGGCCATTAGTGTGTCTTCATTTGAAAAGTTTCTATTCATATCTTTTGCCCCCATTCTAATGTGATTGTTTGATTATTTCTTGCTGATTTGTTTGAGTTCTTTGTAGATTCTGGTTATCAGTCTTTTATCAGCTGGATAGCATGTGAATATTTTCTCCCGTACTATAAGTTTGTCTATTTGCTCTTTTGGTCATGTCCTTGGCCATATGGAAGCCTTTTAATTTGATCAGGTCCAATTTATTTATTTTTGTTGTTGCTATGATTGCTTTTGGGATCTTCCAGAATTCTTTTCCTAGGCCAATGTCAATAAAAGTTTTTCTAACATTTTATTCTCAGATTATTATAATTTACTGCCTTAGGGTTAAGTCTCTTATCTACTATGCATTAATTTTTGTGAGTGGTGAGGGTTGTGGATCCTGTTTCAGTCTTTTACATGCAGTATTCCAGGTTTTCCAGCACCATTTATTGAACAAGGATTCTTTTTCTCAGTGTAAGTTTTTGTCTGCTTTGTCTAATATCATATGGGAATGTGAAGATGATTGCATCTTTGCGTTCTCTGGTCTAATCCATAGGTCTATGTCTCTGTTTTAGTGCCAGTACAATGCTGGTTGGTTACTATAACCTTGTAGTAAGTCCCAAAACAACAGATGCTGGCACAGATGCAGAGAGAAAGAACTCTAATACCCTGATGGTGAGACTGCAAAGTAGTACAGCTTCTGTGGAAAATCGTGTGGAGATGCCTCAAAGAACTTAAAGTGGACCTACCATTTGACCCAGCAATCCTACTTCTGGGTATATACTTAGAGAAGAAAGGTCATTTTATAAAAAAAGACACCTGTACTTGAAGGTTTATAGTAGCACATTTCATAATCACAAAGATGTGGAAACAACCCAAGTGCCCACCAATACATGATTGGATTAATAAAATGTGGTATATACATACTATGGAGTACTACTTAGCCATAAAGAAAAATAGTGATCCAGTATCTTTTGTGACAACCTAGGTGGACTGGAGACTGTTCTTCCAAGAGAAACTTCATAGGAGTAGAGAAACAAACTCATGTACTCAAAACCAGGTTGGGACTGATTGATCAACACTTAAGTGCATATATGGAAGTAAATTTAAATGAAAAGAAGTCTGGGACACAGGAGGAAGGGGTGGGTAAATTCATACCTGTTGGATATGGTGCACACTGTCTGAGAAGGCTTGCCTATAACCTTGATTCAATTTGTGCAAAAGCCAAAGTATATAAGCAAAACACATGTACCCCCTAATATTTTGAAAGTAAAAAAAAATCTGTTTCCTTAAAAAAGAAAGTCTTCACAAAATCAGCATGCAACCTGAAACTGCAGCCTGCAGGTTGGATACCCCTGCCCTACAGTTTTAAAACTGTGATAGTAATACATCTATAATTACTATTAAAAATAAGATTATGGAGGCCATATTGTCTCCACATTAATACAGATACCTAAAATTTATGGACACCATTTTTAGTGTCATATTGAAGAATAGTTCTCAAAATATACTCTTGTATACAACCATATAAGGGGTACTTAAAAAATGCATTATTTCTGGCCAAATCCCAGATATATTGGATCTGGATCTTTGAAGGTGGACCCAGAAATCTGAATTTTTAATAACCTCTCCAGGGAATTCGTACACTCAGTAAAGTTTGAGCATCACTGATGTAAAATAAGCTGAAGTGTGTGCATGCTTGTGACAAAAATGACTTAGGAAATGTTATCACAGAATAGAATAGAATAGAACAGAATAGAACAGAACAGAACAGAACAGAACAGAATAGAATAGAATGGAATAGAATATAGAATATCACATAATAGAAAAGAAGCCCTATAGTGTGAGGGTGAGGGTTGCTAAGAAATGTTTTTTTCCTTGCATCTAAGAGTTGTCAAAATGAGGTCAATTGACCACTTTACTCAAAGCCTCATGGAATGGAGCCTTCATGGTTTTGGGGCCTTAGATCTCAAATTTGCATGTGTGGAAGTTAAATTGGATGTATTTGCCTACAGGGAGTCTGACTCATGCTAATAAATTCAGGAGACATTTACCGATAAACTGTACTACTGCTTTATTAATTTGTGGTTAAAGTCATGCCTGACTCAGGACCAAGACCACATTGGTGGCCTCCCAGGAGAGAGGATAGACATCAGGTGACTCAGTGAACAAAGAACTATCAAGCTGGTATGCAGGTCTTGCTAGCCTGAACTCACTTTAAGCCTTTTATTCCTGGTATCTCCCTCAGTGCAGGTACTACCGTACCTGCCACAAAGAACTGTCAAATGAATGAATGAACTATTCTAATGCAAGGGGATCAATTTATTGGAGTCATATTTACATTGATATAGGCCTGTAGGGTAGATTGCTCTTCTGCACACCATGAATATTTCTGCCTATTAAAAGATTATTCTCTGCATTGTGTACCTGTGAAACCACGGCACATTCTTGCCTCAGTACCTCCTTTCCTTCTGTCCATGCAGACCTGCCCTGTGTGTGACATTCCTGTATCTCACATTGCAAGCTAAAGTCCCAGTGAGTAGATGACCCCTCAATTGATTTATTTCATAAATTACCATTCTGTTGTTTGCCTGCGATTGGGACCACCTTACTACATTTGAGAAATATTCAAATCTAATTTAAATAAACTTTCTTTTGGGGCGTAGGTTTTTATTTCCTCACATCAGAGATTAAAAACTTTCTGGCCTCAGGGAGTGGGGGAGGATGTTTGGCAGAAGGAGGGAGGGTGTGAGTCAGGATCTGACCTAATGTGCACATCATGAGGGTGAGGGGCTCCTCTACAAATGGAACTTTACCCTGGAAGTGAGAACAATGTAACTGAAAAATTATACCCTGATTTTATTTGATTAAAAAAATTTAAAAATTGTCTTAGTAAAAACAAAGCTTTCTGGCCTTGCCTGCATATTCTGGGACATTTCTTATTTGCTGTTTTATGTTCAGTTGCAGCAGATTGTCTCTAGTATTTTTGAAGAAAAATTATTTATACCTTCTTTAATAAGATTTGGTAAAGGTGGGTACACAGGGAAAGTGCTTATAGGTACTTTAAGATAGGTCAAGAGTTGACAGTAAAAAGTGGTGAGATTGAATCAGTAATAGAAAACCTGCTAATGACAACAACAAAAACACCCCCAGGACCAGCCAGATTTACAGTGGAATTCTATCAGACATTCAAAGAACTGTTCCAAATGATTAGGAAGGAGGAAATCCTCCCTAACTCATTCTATGAAGCTGGTATCATGCTGATAACGGAAGGACACAACTACAACAACAAAAGAAAAAAAAAGAAAAAAGTAGAGACCAATATTCCTGATGAATATGTAAAAATGCTCAACACAAAACTTGCAAACAGAATCCAACAGCACACCAAAAAGGTAATTCATCACAGTTAGATGCGTTTCATCTAGGGATACAAGAATGGCACAACATATATTCATTCATCACATGAAAACAATTAAAAACAAAACCTTAAGACCATTCCAATAGATGCAGAAAAAGCATTCAATAAAATCCAGCATCCTTTCATGGTAAAAACCTTCAACAAACTAGGCATAGAAGGCACATACTTCAAATTAATAAAAGCCATATATGACAAACCCACAGCCAATATCATACTGAATGGGGAAATGTTGAAAACTTTTGTTGGTTGAAAGATAAGAGCTGGAACAAGATGAAGATGTCCACTTTTGCCTCATCTATCCAGTATAGTAATGGAGGTTCTAGCCAGACCATTCAGGCAAGAGAAAGAAAGAAAGGGTATCTATGTTGGAAAGGAGAAAGTCAAACTATCTCTGTTTGCCAGTGATATTATCTAGAAAACTCTAAAGACTCTTCCAAAATGCTCCTAGATTTGATAAATGAATTCAGTAAAGTGTCAGGTTACAAAATCAGTGTGCACCAATCAGTAGGACTTCTATGTACCAATAATGGTGAAGCTGAGAATCAAATCAACAACTTGGTTCCATTTACAATAGCTGGAAACTTTAAAAAAAATACCTAGGAATATATTTACTCAAGGAGGTAAAAAGTCTCTCTAAGGAGAACTATAAAACCCTGGTGAAAGAATTTCACAGAAGACACAAACAAATGGAAAAACATCTCATGATCATAGATTGGAAAAATCAATGTGAAAATGACCATACTGCCCCATGCAATTTCTATGAAAATATCAACTTTATTTTTCACAGAATTAGAAAAATCAGTCCTAAAATTCATATGGTACAAAAAACAACAACAAAAAAAAAAAAACAAAAAAGAGTCCAAATAGCCAAAGGAATCCTAAATGAAAAGAGTAAGTTCAGAGGGATCACATTACCTGACTTCAAATTATATGGTAAAGCTATAGTTAACCAAAATGGCATGGCATTGGTATAAGACTATGTGTACATACATCAGTGGAACAGAAAGAAACCAGAAAAAAAGTCAGATACCTGAAACCAACTGATCTTCAACAAAGAAGAGAAAAATATACACTGGGGCAAGGACACCCTGTTTAATCAATGGTGCTGAGGAAACAGGAGAGCCTCATGAAGAAAAATAAAACTTAGCTCTCACCATATAGAGAATTTAACTCAACTGAAGATGGATCAAAGACTTATATGTAAGACTTAAAATAATCAAAATTTAGAAGAAAATGTAGGTAAAACTCTTCTGGACACTGGCCTAGGCAAAGAATCTATAAGATCCCCAAAGCAAATGCAAGAAAACCAAAAATAAACCAATGACGATTAAACTAAAAAACTTCTGCACTGCAAAAGAAACAATCAACAGAGTAAATGGGCAGCCTGCAGAATGGGAAAAATATTTGCAAACTGTATCTGACAAAGGACTGATATCCTGAATCTACTAGGGATTTAAACAAATCAAGAAAAATTCTAACTTCGCCCATTAAAAAGTAGGCAAATGATGTGAGCAGACATTTTTCAAAAGAACATATAAAAATGGCCAAAAAACATGAAAAATGTTCAACATCACTAATCACTGGGGAAATGCAGATTAAAACCACAATGACATACCATCTTACCCGAGGCAGAATAGCTGTTACTAAAAAATTAAAAATAATAGATATCAGTGCAGGCACACAGGTGTGGTGAAAAGAGGAAGCTTATAAACTGTTGGTGGGAACAGACATCAGTACCACCTCTGTGGGAAAAAGAGCTTCCTCACGGAACTAAAAGTACATCTACCACTTGATCCATAAATCCTACTCCTGGGTATCTGCCCAAAGGAAATGAAGTCATTGTGTCAAAAAGACACCTGCAATTGTACATTTATCACAGCATAGTTCACAACTGCAAATATGTGGAATGAACCTAAGTGCTCATCAACTGGAGAGGGGGTCAAGAATATGTACTGGGATGTCCCAAAGATTGCTGTACACAGGGAAAATGGGGAAATGAAGCTGAATGTACCTTTATTTACAAAATACTCATTACAAAATTTTACAAAATACATGTATCTAAAAACATTCTCTACATGTTGGCCACCTCTTTGTAAAATTTTGTAATGAATATTTTGCCAAATAAAGGCATATTTAGCTAGAGTTTCCCATTTTCCCAATGTATGGTGACCTTTGGGAAATCCTGTAGTATGTGTACACAGCATGGAATGCTACTCAGCTATAATGCCATAAAGAATTGAATAGAGTCTTCCACAGCAATTTGGATAAACCTGGAGGCCATTATCCAAAAGGAAGTAATGTAGGACTGGAAGACCAAATACTGCGTGTTATTACTTTTAAGTGGGGGCTCAGCTATGGGGTATGCAGGGGCATAAAGAGTGGCACGGGGGATATTGGAGACTCAGCAAGGTGGGGGTGGAAAAAGGGAGAGGGAAGAAAAACTACCTCATGGCTACAAGTGTATGCTATTCAGGTGATGGGGACAAAAACCCTCAGGTATCACCACTGCGTGGTTTAACCATGAAACCCCAAACCACTTGTTTCCCCAATCTATTGAAATAGAAATAAAAAGAAGATGCAAGTATATTTATACATTGCTGTGTGAAATACTTGTCTGACATGTAATCATTAAAACACTTTTTAAAAAATGTTTTATTTTTAATTGACATATAACAATTGTATATGTTTGTGGGATAGGGTGTAATGTGTCAAGTCATGTAACTGATGTGTAATGCTCAAATTAGGGTAATTAGTGCATCCATCACCTCAAACGTTGATCATTTCTTTGTGGTGAGAACAGTCAAAACCTTCTCTTCTGGTCATTTTGAAACACTCTTATAATGATGAAAATCCCTATCTTGTTTGATTCTTGTGAAGACAGGGCCTTTCCCATCTTCTTCCTGTACTTGAAAACACTTAGTAAGTCCTGACAACATGGCTCATCTTCTTGTGCCCTCATCACTCTCTAAACTCACCTAAGTTTGGGGAAAAATATGCAGAGGAACTTTTCTGATAAAAGAAAACTTTGATGAGAAATTGATAAGATCTTCAAAATGTCATATACGGAAAAATAAAAAATACATATATTTAGGTGTGTGGGTATATACATACATGCTACATACGCACATATAATATATACATATAGACAGTGTATGTAATACGTTCTCTCAGGGTAGCAGAGAATCTTTTCTTTTTTTCATTCAATACAACAAGATCTCAACAACTGACAATTTCTAGCCATCTGGGCTACTGTACAGCAAGTTTGTGTGTATGTATATAATTTTTTTTTTAACACTAAAGCATAAAAACTCAAGTCTCTTTAATATGATATAATAAAATATCTTGACGGAGTAGAAACAGAACAAAATTAAGTCAATTTCCTTTAACTCTTGTGGAATAGGTTTTGCTTCGGTAAGGAATATGGGCAGCTTCTTGTGAAAATGAGGTATAAAAAAAGTAAATGGCTTCTCAATATTCTTTTATCTGCCTATTTCATAATAAATGGAAAGTATGAAAATAATTTTTGTGCAGATTTTTCTAGGGAAGTTTTTCTTTGCTTGTTTCTTCTTTTGATCATGACTCAGTCCATCAAAAACAAAAGTCCAACTTTAGGAAGTTACGACGAGTATAATATGCCAGGCCAGCCGTGATGGATGAATAGTAAAAAACAACAAAATTTTCACTCTACATCAGATCTAATTGTGTTTTTTCCCCTGATGGTTTTGTGAGTTATTGGATTATCCTTGTTAGATGTTATGCAGTAAATTGCTCTGTGTGCTTGTCAGGAAGTGACTTGTTACATATATTTATCACTGAAAAATATAGGAAATAGCATGTCAGGAACCATTTATTAAAAGGGCATGTCTATCTGTGATGTTTTTTATTTTTTAGGAAGAAAAGAACCCAAAGATATTTTCATGGTTTGTTTTTGTCTATTTGTAAGTCTATTAAGAGGTGAGCGTTTCAGCTCTCCACCCTTGGCAGGTGATTGCAATTATAGGCAGCACTAAAATTCCAGCATAATTTCATAAATGCCTCAATCGACTAAGCAGCAAATATTTCATGAACCCTGGATGCTCAGCTTAGAAAAGCCTGGGGGAGATGGAGGAGGGTGGGAGGGATACTTAATTGCAAAAAAATTTGAATGAATCTAAAACAAACTATGTCCACCTATGTGAAATTTTGGAGATAGGAATATCAATCTTAAAACTCTTCTGAAAATCCTTGCTATGGAAATCCCTGGACAGTGTTTGTGTTCGTGTCCATGAAACTCTGAAAATGCTTTCTCTTCCGTGAAACTATTGAAAGAGAAGCCAGAAAGCATCAGGTGAGGAAAATCTGGAGTTGAAATTTAGATACGTCGTGGCTGAAAACATCACTGTATTAAAGAATAGTTCAGTTGTTAAAGACCAGTCTTCTCACTCACTTGGTAAAACAAAGACTAATAATTAGTGTTAAGCCTAGACTGGCACTTGATGCTAACTCTGGGATTGCTTTCCGATCTGCATGTCTGAATAGCTAGTGAGATGTGTTTCTCATCATTGTTCTAAAAACATTAATGGGGCCTACACAGTTGGATTTCTTTTAATTGAATTTGTGTGACATCTCTGCTACACAAGTTCAGGGATAAGGACACACAGTATATGTTTTGGGAAGTCACAGAGGCTGGACGAGGTAGGTGCCAGCAAAGTTCTCAAACGTGGGCACAATTTTTTGGGTAGACTGAGAGGGTGCAGACGTGTCGGGGAGAGAGAGCACAGAGGTGAAGGCGCAGAGCTGGAACCGTGAGGGAAGCTTGTGTGTGTACGTGTGTGTCTATGTGTGTGTGCACACGTGCCAAGGGGCTTGACAGGAAGGGAAGGTTTCCAGACAATATAGAGGTTGGGGTCTATCATGGACGGGGTTGAGGGGTCCCAAGAGAAGTTAGTATTCAGCAAGGTAGGCAAAAAGTCAGGCTGTAGCTCACACATTGAAGGAGGGAGAGAGGGACGTGTTGGATCGATTGGTCAGAGCAGGCAGGCAGAGACAGACACCCAATAGGCAGGCCTGCCTCCACATTTGCACAGCTTTAAATCTACTTTCTCTTTCACTTATTTAATATACTTGGAGGCTCCTGCCCTGTTGCCTGACCCCATCCCTGTCCTCGTAGGTCAGGGGGGAGCCCTGGGTATGTGCCTGTTGCAATGTGCATGTGCAAATCCAAATGTGCAAATCCAAATGTCCTCAGCCACCTGCACTCTATCTGAGCACAGCTGCACCATAACCATTGGCTTGAGCTGTGGACACGGTCACCTTGGGAGGATTGACCGAGGAAGAGACACAAGTAGGCTTCAGTGCAGATGTTTGGGCGTCTGGGGGAGTCAACTCCAAAAGGGCTCACCCCCCTTGGCCTCATTCCCTCTGCAGCCTGTGGGGTGAGGCTTGGCTGGTGGAGGGCTTAAACAGGGTCCTGTAGACAGAGGCCCAAGTGAAAAGGTCCGGCTGACCAGCTCGTTAGTACACTTGGACCTGGGGACATTAAGAGTTACACATAGGCCTCTTGACCTACCATTTTGTTCTTCTAATTAGCATTCACAAAACCTCTGGGAAAACACTTTTTGGGTCCGGGGTGGGGGTGGGGTGGCAATTCCTTATATTTACGAAACTCCCCACATAATTTCTTATGGTTTCCCTAAAAGGGGAAGAACAGAGAGGTAAGGTCAAGCCTTGTCAATTTTCCATGCATGGCTCTAATATTTTTCTTTCATCTTTTCAGAAATTTATTGAGCACCTTTCTTAGAGAGCGTCTTTCAGGTTGGGTACTCTGAATAGTACCCTTCTCTATGCAGAACTCTACGCAGAATGGGCATAGCTCCCTTCTCAAAAACCTTAGTCTAGCAGGAGAGGTGATCTTAAGTAAGTAATCAAGAGATCATACAAATTAATGTAATTTCACTGATTCATATAGTCTTGCTAATGAATATGATCAATGACAGTGTACGAAAGACGCAGCTAAAGGATATGATGCAGGCAGAGCGTCAGAGAAGGCTTCCTTGAGGCAGTGACTATTGAATGAGTTGAGGGGTGAACATTTATTTATAGAGAAAAGAGCAGTTGTGAAGACCTTGGACAGATATTGGCTTTTCAAGGAGCCTCAGGAGCATAGAGAAAGAGAGAGAACGGTGTGGGTGAGAGTGTGTAGATGGCGGGCAGAACATGCAGATTATTTACAGAACTTGGAGGTCATTGAAAGGTCCTTATCCTAAAAGCAATAGTAGGCCATGGAAAAGCTTTGTAAAGGGGCAGCATGCCATGGTCAGATCTGTATACTTAAAGGAAACTTATGGCTTCCCTGTAGGGGTCATCACAGAGGGGACAGGGGTTAAGAGGAGACCAAGTAGGGGACTTGTGCAGTCCAGGGCAGAGTGACAGCTGTTGATAATGGAAAGGGAGAAAAAGATAGATTTGAAAACTGTTTAGTTGGCAAAAATGGAGCAGACTTGAAGGGGGAGATTGCAAAGATGATTCTCAAGGATCAGCTCTGGGATGACCGTCTTTGTCACCATCTCACCCTTGGCAGACCAGGATCATCCTGCAAATAAGTACAAGGTGAAGCAGGTAGGTGGGCAGGAAGGAAGCCTGGAGAATGCAATCTACAGCCAGAGGAAGACTGATTTCAAGAGGAAGGTTCTGGAGAGAGTAAATGAAATGAGCACTGAGAAACATCCTTGGATTGGATGCAGTGGAGATGGGGGGGAACCTCAGCGAGTATTGTTTCAGCAGAGCAATGAGGGAAGGGAGCAAAATTAATGGGCCAAGAAGAAAGGGATAAAGGAAGTGGGGATAACGAGGGAAATCGGGCTGAAAAATGAAAATGAGATAAAAGTATATGTGTGTGCGGAAGTTTTCCCCCTAAATTCAGAGCAGCTTCAGGATGTCTAATATTCTACGGAGGAAGACCCAGGAGAGAGGGAGAAGTTGAATGCATCCTTGAGAGAGGGCATTCATGCATAGTCATTGCTTCCTAAAAACTTTCTGTTCTCTGAGAAACGTCTAAGTGTAAGAATTTAAGGACTCTGCAGTACTAGTGACAGGAATTTTGCTGGGGCAGAACATCCATCAAGGTGAAGGAGTGACAGCTCTGATAATTGAAGGACTGATTTAGAATTCAAGCATACCATTGTTTGCCACTGCGGCCGAGCTTGTGGTTATGCTGAGTGGGGATGGAACTTATACAGACCTATTTCATAAAGTCTTTCATTCCCTGGGGTCCCCAGAACAGGGCTGCTATAAGGATCTGCACCAGTTTCTGAAGCTTGACTTACTCCATTGAAACCACGGGAAGAATGTTATTTGATTTATGAAAGGAGTTAGCCAGCCGTTCACCTGATTTTGCAGCACTGACAGCACTAGGAGGAAGGTAAAAGGATATTGAACCAGAACTGTACAACTTGCAAGATACTGAGATGCCTAAGGAAGACAAAGATGTTTTTAATATCTGGAGTCATAACTCATTCAAATAAAGTTAAGAAATCAATTTTCAAGACAATACAAACTCACTAAGGCGGACAAACTTGAAAGAGTGAATACCTTTGAAAAAGTTCAAACTGTAGGGTATAAAGAAAGCTGGTTTTCCTTCCTGTCTGGAAGGAGCAAAAGAAAAAGAATGGTTTCTTTTCAGCATGTGAATTCACTCTAACTTTAATATAAAGCAGAGCATTAGCATTTTATTTAATAAACTACTGACCCTCTTATTTGCACAGAGAAGAACAATATCAAAGTGCTAACCCCTCAAACATTTGGTTCCCATCCGTCAAACATACTCTCTGCAGCATCACTCTAGAATTGATTTGCATAACAAACTTTTGAAATAGATAGTGTAAAAATCGATTACACCCCAGAATGAAGTGTCATAACCAGGAGAAACTAAAAAAAGTTCACAGCACCATAGACAATGATAACAAAAACTAAAGTCTGCTCTGTCTAGATCCTTATATGGTTCTCATAAAGCTGACACATTTGGGTAATTTTTTGTCATGTATTTGTGAAGGTGATATTTGTATGTATTTGAATATTTACATCAAAAAAAACCTTAAGAGGAAAGAGCCACAGTGCCTTGGAGTATGACTTACCTGAATGTACTGGGTGACGTGGTTACTACTGGTAGACATGAATATGATGATATTTGGAAGCAGGACTTGGATAGGTCTAAACTGAACTATATGGACATTAGGCTAGACCCCTGGTGCTGTTCATTCCTGGCTCCACTGGCTATAATAGACAGAATATTGACATTTGGGAATCTATCCATTGCTTCTCGGTCTTTTGGCTAAGATCAAGTTTGGGAATCTGTCCCTTTTTATCTCGCCCTGTCCCAACATTATGAACTCTCATCCAGTTTCTAATTATATGTCCCACTCTATTCCAAAAATTATTACTTTAACAAAGGTTCTGAAAGAAATGTCCAGGCCAGGTGCAGTGGCTCATGCCTGTAATCCCAGCAATCTGGAAGGCTGTGTCAGGTAGATTGCCTGAGCTCAGGAGTTTGAGACCAACGTGAGCCAGAGCTAGACCTCATCTCTAAAAATAGCCAAGTGTCATGGCAGGTGCCTGTAGTCCACTACTTGGGAGGCTGAGACAAGAGAATTGTTTGAGCCCAAGAGTTTGAGGTTACTGTGAGCTATGATGCCACAGCACTCTATTGAAGACAACAAAGTGAGACCCTGTCTCAAAAAAAGAAAAGAAAAGAAAACATGGAAGAAATAGTCCAATAGCAACTGCTTAAAATTATAGTGCTAATATGTCAATTGCTAAAATAAGAGAATTTGGGTCAAGTTTTACAGATGTGAACGTTTTAGAGACTTACAAGTTTTAGACCCTTGGACACTGTCTACTGGGGTAGCTTCTTCCTTCCCTACTCTGTTCCTGAAACCCTTGGACACAGCTACAAATACTTAGGAGCAACATTCATTGTATTCATTGTATCAGGAAAAAAAAAAGGTCAGTAAATTGAAAAGCAAATTTAAGTCTAATTATTGGTTTTCAGTATAATCTAAGGAAAATGTTATACTCCCATGAAAGTCCTAGGAATACAAACCCTATCTTACACGTTATCTTTCATATTTGTGACAAGAACCATGGAATTCCAGAATGAATGAGGTGTAGGCATTGATACAATTTGTGTTTCCAAGTTTCATATAAATAATAAAACTTTTCTATGTGAAAATATGATATGTGTTAACATACGTAACCCTTAGAACAACTCTTGACATGGCTGCTACTTAAGACTATATAAATCACTCTAAGTTTGTGAGGAAGAGAATTAACTTTATGCGATGAGCTGCAATAAACATTCTAGTGCAAATTAGATTCTCTTTCTAAAGGGCTCACCTGATTAGGCCAGACTCAGCCACACTTGAGGGGAGGGGATGATAATAAGGTAAGCACAGAAGACCCCAAGGGGTCTAAGTGAGCCGAAGTTAACTGAGAGGCTCAGAGCAGAGATGTGTGAGGGGGAGACAGTGGAGCAGTCAGCGCCGTGCAGGTTGCCATCACCAGAGCTTGCCCAGGGTTTGTAGGGGAAGCCGTGGCCCTGAGGGAAAGCAGCTACTGCAGAAGCAGAGGACACAGAAGAAATACCCTGTCTCTCTTCTGCCTTCTGTTCTGTGGGTGCCTCAGGGCCAAAATCTACCAGAAACCAAGGGCTCAGAGCCTGGTCACACCCTTCATAGAAGTTGACCTCTTAGGGCAGAGGGGCAGAGCAGATCAGTGAATTGACCTAAGGTGGCAAATAACCATCTTATTGCTCAAGAAATGGCAGTTGTTAAGTGATCTCTGGTTTACTAGCCTATTTGTGTAAGTCCAGACGTGTGAAGGACTGGGCTCCCTGTAAACATTATAAAGTACTTTTGATAGGTGGGTGAGAGGAAGGAACTAGCCAGTTTTAGTTTTGTGAGCAGAACTGTAATGCCTTTTGCACATTTATTTTCATGAAGGAAATAATTGGCATATATTTGTAGCAACTGGCAATGTAATGATGAGGTTATAAAATTCATAATGAATCAGAACTTATTCTATAAAATATGTGTTACGAGAGGAAAATAGAATGTTAACTTACATTAGTACTTTAAAAGAAGTCTACTGATTTTTTTCTCAAAAAAAAAAAGAATTTGGTAAGTTCTGTTGATAGTTGATTGAAGGGTAGGAACTTGTTCAAAGGTGGGGGCAGGAGAGTGTGTTTCCTTTTTGGTTTTCATAGACTGAAATACATGATTGAATTTACTATATCCACAAATAATGGCTTACTGAAGCTGTTGAGTAAATTTTGGGATCAAAATTATAACACCTACAACAATCACATTGAACTCATAGCTAGTGAGTGTCTTTCTTTTATGACTATCTTTAGTCGAAATGGTGAGAGCTGTAATAAACTTTTAAGAGCCAGGGTTTTTAAATTTATACTAATCCTTCCTCTGGCAGAATTTATTTTTTTATCTTAATGTATAAAGCACAAAGCATTTCTGTTTTCTTTTGAATTTCTGGCTCCACCGGGTTTGTAGGTGGGGACAGGGCAGGAGGGGCCTAGTCTGTCCATTTCTACCACACTGACAGTTGAATGTGGAAACTTAATATTTTACGTTGGACAGGCCAGAGGAGACGAATATCATGTCTTCCTATTGCCTGTTAGAAATCAGAATTAGAAGATGGAAATTATTTACTGTGGGACCACTTGGTTAGTATTTCCAGTGGTTTTTGGTTATTCATTGGTGAGCAATAGGATGAATATCCAATTTATTATTCTTGGAGATATCATCTGCATACTAAATTCTAATGCATTTAGCATAGTTATAAATAAGAGAGATAACACATAATTCATGTTTTTCTTCAAATGTGCAAAGTCTGTTTTAAGAACTTGCAATGTTACAATGCCTGTAACGCCTATTTTTATGTTCATTTTGCATTGAAAAAATTGCCTTAATGTTCTAATTAGCATTTCCATCATATTTCTGAGCATACTTTCACACTTACAGTAGCAGAAAACTACAGTCAAACATTCCCTTAGGAAAATTCAAAGGTTCTTCATTTTGGAGATAAATATATGTATGTGTGTGTGTGTGTGTGTATATATATATATATATATATATATATATATATATATTTTTTTTTTTTTTTTTTTTTTTTTTTTTTTACCCCTGATAGATCTTGTAGCACAAACCTCAGATGGAACACAGGCTGGACATTCTGAGGACAAAATAGAATAGAAAGTCTGAAGCATGGACTGTTTACTATGCTAATCCCATCTTTAATATTGGGCCTGGAAAGTCTTTCTGATTTGCGTTCTGTTTTAACTCCCTGTGTCTCTTTACATTATTTCAATTGGCCCAGTGAAGGTAGAAATTCCCACCTGAGATGAATGCGGAGGATAGGTTTATGCCAATGTTAGACCATCTGGCATTGTTTGAGGACCAGTGGAAAGGTTGTTCCATTTTTATTAAAAAGGCTTTTTTCTTCCTTAATTTTATGAGTACTTCAAGCTAATCTAAACCTTTCCATTTCTCTTCAAAGTTTCATTATTCCTGGATATGATAAGCCTGAAATAGCAAGAATATAATTTTATTTTATGATCCATGTTACACTAATTTACAATTTCCCTCGATTTAATACTAGTCATTCTAGAAACAATATTTTTATTTAAATAGAGTGTTCCAGCATTTTTAATGGTAATATAACCTACTTAAATGTAACTTAAAAGCTTTATTTTGACGTATTTTTAAAGGTTAAAAAGTTTAAAAATAATACTTGTTGAACCTTGAAAATAATCCAGTACTTTTGTTCTGTGTCTTTTGGTTTGTTTTCTATTTTCCTCTCCAAATTTTGAGTTCCCGTTGAAAAATCACTCAGCAGAGTAGCCTGGAATGGCTCCAGGAGGAAGTACTACATTATTGTCATTGGGTAGTTCTTTCTCTCTGAGGTGGAAGGGAGGGAAATAGGACGTAGTGTTATTTTGCGACCTTGGAGATGCCACTGAGCTAAGTGCTGTACTGGGAACTTTCTGACCGACTTTGTGTACGTCACGCTGCTGCATAGATGAGGGGTGGATGCCTCCATTCTGCCTACTTGCCTTTGCTCTGGGATGGGCGGGTTAAAAGCCTTCCTGGTGGTGGGATTTATTATCCCCTCACCTTGGGATCTTACCCTCATCATACAGAGTGTGATTTACTTTTTGCCCTCTCTTTGAAAAAATGTGATACTCTTTCAAAAATTGAAAAGAAACTGGGTAGCTGGATTATAGAAAATCCATTTTTTCCCCCAGGCTATTTGACTTCCACAGGAGTAATCTATTTGTGGGTGTTAATAAATCGTAGTCTGCTAGGAGGTGATGCTGCTATCTGTTGTGTGGGTTTGGATTCACTTAATATTTGCTTAACCTGCTCTCTGCCCCAGAATTTCAGCATTCTGGATGCTGTGGCAATGTGAGTATTTCTGTAAGGTACAAATGCAGGTTTTCTAGTAATGGTCATGATGAGTACCTGGCCATGAACGTCAGTGTTTATCTATTATTCTAATCTCTGGAGAACTAATATAGTTAATTATCTTAGGAATCATATTTAGGTGAATGGTATTTATATTCTTGTAATGGTGAAGTTTGAATAGACACCTGAATTGGTTTGCTTTATATTCATTCAGTAAGTTTATGTAGGATAAGTTTATTTTGATTAGTGAGCTAAAGTGGTTTTATCTTTATGCCCTTGTTGTTTCTGGCATAAATTCTAGGTCAAGGTAACTCTCAAACTGCTAAATGTGTATTTTTTAGGGGAGTCTTATAAGTTGAGGACAGAGCTCTTAAATCTTCCTGGCTGAGTTGCCATCCATTGAATCACTGGGCTGAGATAGGATCAAAATCATTTTTTATTCCTAAAAAAAAAAAAAAAATGAGTAAGTTTCTATTAAAAAAAAAAAAAAAGATTCCAGTCCAAAGAATAATTTAAGTCACTGAAAGGGAAGGTCACAATGTATTTTTCTTCTAATAAATTCTTAACTGAAGCATTTGGAACAATTCTAGAAGAGAAAATCACATTTCTTGCTATAAGAAATTATAGCACTTATTAAAAAACTCTCAAGAGTTGTGTTTTTAATCAGTTTATTGTTATTATTGTTAATCCACCTACTATCTCTGAGAAGTGGGTGAAAATTATTAACCCTGTTTTACAGAATGAGATGTGGAGACACGGAGGTTAAGTGAGGCCATCAGTATTTCTCAGTAGTGAAAAGAGGATTAGTCTGATATTCACATGGCGTGTTCGGTCCTCAGCATCTTTGATTTCACTTGTAATGAATCACACTTCTGCCCCCCTGTTCATATGTGGAAAAAAAGCACTGACATTTGACCTCCATCTTTCTTTTTTCTCCTTAATGATCCTTGTGAGCCATTGAAGATAAAGTATTATGACTTTGAAAGACTACAGCATCTCTTAATCTTTTGTAAAATATGCATATGTTACAGTTGTAACCAACTTTTATTTCATGTTAATGCTAAAGGTCTTAGATGGGTCTGGAAATTAAATTAAAATTTAATCCATAGTATATTTTAATCACTAGCCTTTTCATATGTATGTATTTGGGGACAATAAACCAACTAACCAACCAACTAGGTATTCAAGACATCTAGAGATTAAAATTAACTTGTGTCGCATAATTTTTGGCCCCAGATTTTCTCAGGTAATTGTTGTGATAACTTTGTCTCAGGGACTGACTATATCTGTAGACAATTTAGGTCAGATAGTATTGCGTGAAATAGAGTTAGTTATTTTTAATGTTAAAAGTTGGAAATAACAAGAGATATAAGTATAAATATCTTTGCTCTAAGTAACAGGAATATTTTCCATTCAGTGAAAAATTGAGGCCAGGGTATGGAGGATAAATTAGAGAAAAACCATCACAATGCAAAGGAAAAAATTAAAGAGATAACTATGATAAAAGATAAGAAAAAAGATATAGAAATTCAAGCCATGGATAAATTATAAGTATTCTTAAAGAATACGATAAAAAACAATGCGAAGTAAACAACCGAAGAAATAACAGAAGAAACTTTTGTGAACTAAAAGAAATTCTGAGTTTTGGAATGAAGTTTCACTATTATCTATAGGTAATTGAAGAAAATAAATCCAATATTTAGACTTATTCTAGTAAAAAAAAAAAAATTTCTTCACATACCCAAACACTTAACAAAAGGGGTAAATAGGAGTTTGGCATCAGATTTCTTTTTCAGAACATCAAATATAATGATGGTAATATAATGATCTTTAATGGTATTAAAGATTATTTTTGGAAAAACATCATGGCCTCAGAATTCTATGTCTTTCCAAGTTGGAATTCATCAATAAGGGAACCATTGCTGACCAGCATGATTTCAGAACCCATAGTACTTCAGAAAATTTCTAGTTTGGTTTTCCTACCAAATCCCTTCTAATTTCTCTAAAAAATTATCTGTTTAATAAATGATGTTTTTAATAATTTTTATTATCATCCTTACCATTCTACATTTAAAGAGCACCATTAATGGATTTTCTTTTTTATATTGATTTTAAGATTGTTAAGAGTCAAACATATTCGAGGCTGACTGTAATGAGATCAAGGCAGATATCTGTCCACTATATTTGTGACCACACTTGGAGCTGAGTACATGGATACCCAGGTGAAGATTACGTCTCCCAGTCTTCTTTGCAAGTAGGTGTGGTGATGTAAATGCATTATGGCCAATGAGATTGACAGGACTTGACACTTGCAGTGGGAATGCAGGTGTAGTGAGGCATCATCTTGAACCATGTGGATGTGGACTGTGCCTTTGGGAAGATAGATCCACAAGATAGACAAAGTAGTGTGGCCTCGGAAGACTGTACGGAGCAGGCCTACTTTCTCTGCTTGTAATTTTCTCTAAAGCAAATAATATTCTATTTTTTAAAATTCACTACTATTTTATTCTCTGGAATATCAGTTGGATTTTAGTTAATATAGGTAAAAAGAGGACACCATATGCAATACATTTAGATGTTCAGTTCTAGCTCCAATTCGTGTTTTCATCATTGTTTTTCTTTTTCTATCCTCATTTTAACATTTCATCTTATGTGTTCTTGTATGCTTGATTAAATATTCTAAATATAAACACATTTACCATCTAGATATCCTTCCTAGATAACTAAGAGATGAATCAAAATTTAGACTCAGAAGTTGGGAGTTCTAGTAGGGTAGGATTAGTAGGTAACAGTTGTTCAACAATTGTAGCTATAGTTAGATTGTCTTTTTCTCCCACCTGCCTTCTGCTTTTTGCGTATGGGACATAGTGAGGTTAAGGCAAGAGAGAGAGTCGAGTAGTACTACTCAAGACTCCACTCTCTTAGCCTTGTCATACAAGGAGGAATAAAACACAGGGTGGCCTTCAAATATATAGTTGGAGAAAACAGAACAATGCTCCCATAAAAATCCTTAACTAAGATATTAATGACCTTGAAGACTGGCTTGGATCTTGTTATCTTAAACCACTGAAGAAATATGCAAACCAGCTAAGACTTTTTGTCTCAGTGTCCACTTTGATATTAACATTATCCTTCTGCTTCCTTTGTTCCTATTTTATTGATTCACCTTGTCCCTATGTCCATTTTAATTTTGTTCAGAAGAGATTGTCTTTGGTCTTTTATCTTAAGAATTTTTTTTTAATTATTAAATCATAGCTGTGTACATTAATGCAATCATGGGGCACCATATGTTGGTTTTATATACCATTTGACATTATCTTGAGAAATTGTATCTCTTGATTAAATTAACCATTTACGATCAATAGCCCACATCATATTTAATGAGAAAATACGAGTGGCTATCCTAAAATTAGAAATCACCATTATCATTTGACCATATTCTTGAATTTATGGGCAAGGAAATGAATTATGAAATAGAAACAAAAGGTATCAATATTTGAAAATAGATTAAAATATCATCATATACAGATGATATGATTTTTTAGCTTAAAGACCTAAAAGAACCAGTTGACACAAGTATGACTAGTAAGAAATTTCTGTAAACTAGTTAGAAATAAGACAGGGAAAAAAATTGAGACAGTAGTTTTCTTATAAACAGGTAACAGCTAACTGGCATACAAGAGGTAAAAAATGCAGTAAAGTTCTCATTAAGAATAGCAAGACCCATAATATCAGAAAATCTCTCTGAGGGACTCTACCTAACAAATGCAAACATTGTAACCTAAATTAATCTGAAACAATAATAAAAAAAAAAATTAAAAACCCCCCAACCTTTCTGAACCCACATTGAACTATTTTGTCCCTGCCCTTTAAAATTTCTAAATCTACTGGGCGAGATTAATATACAGACCTACAATCACGACATGGTATGTAAAGTGCTATGATAAAGGTGATATGTAGGATGGGGAGATTTCAGCTGAGGTTTATAGGAAAAGTATAACTTTGGTGAATTTTAATAAGCAAAGATTGTTCAGGGAGTCTTCGAGGTATCAGAGGGAACTTCACTTATTTGGTAAGGCTGGACCCTAAGGTGTAGGAGAGGAAGTGGGAGTGGTGAAGCTAAGGAGCAAACGTGTACTCAGCTCACTAAGGGCTCGGTGGGCTATGTCCAAGGGAAGGGAAATACCCCACCTTTGATCCTTCTAATCCCTTCTCCCACCATGTAGGCATTTTGTGATGGCAGTGGCTTGGATGGCATTGGTTTGGTCTCTGACATTCTATTCTGAAGCTATTTGGTGTGAGACTGGTCGTACAGCTTCTTATGCTCCTTGCCTCTGCTTTTATAATCAGGGAAGGTATTTTAATTACCTTTGAAAATATTAATTTTATTTCAAAATATTCAGGGGCACAAATGCTTTTGTTACGTGGATAGCTTTTATAAAATGCCTTAGTCAGGGCTCTAAGTGTGATCATCACCCGACTAGTGTTCATTATACCTGTTAGGTAGATTTTACCCCTGCTCTCCTCAACTCCCCCTTCTTGATTTCCAGTGATTTTTACCTCTTTCTGTGCCTGTCAATTAGCTCCACATTATTACAGACTGGATGTGCTGTTTGTTTTTCCATTCTTGAGATACTGCACTTTGTATAATCATCCATATAGTTTCATCTGAATTGCTGCAAAAAACATTAATTCATTTCTTTTTATGGCTGAGTTGCAAGCTATAGTATACACATGCCACATTTTGTTAATTTACTTATGAATTGATGAGTACTTGGGTTGATGCCACATCTTGCAGTTGTGAATTGTGCTGCAATAAACATTAAAGTGCAGGTGTCTTTTTGACATAATGACTCCTTTTCCTTTGGGTAGATAGCCAGAAGTGGGATTGCTGAATCAAATGGTAGGTCTACTTTTAGTTCTTTTTTTTTTTTTTTTCTTTTTTGAAACAGAGTCTCCCTCTGTCGCCCTGGGTAGAGTGCTGTGGGGTCATAGCTCACAGCAACCTCAAACTCTTGGGCTCAGGTGATCCTCTCGCCTCAGCCTCCCTAGAGGCTAGGACTACAGGTGCCCACCACAATGCCTGCTTATTTTTAGAAATAGGGTCTCTTGCTCAGGCTGGTCTTGAACTCTTGAGCTCAGACCATTCACCCACCTTGGCCTCCCCCAATGCTGGGATTGCAGGTGTGAGCCACCGCGCCCGGCCTGCTTTTAGGTCTTTGAGGCATCTCCCTACTGTTTTCCATAGAGGTCGTACTAATTTGCAATCTCACTAACAGTATATGAGCGTTCTTTTCTCTCTCCATCCATATTGGCATCTATTGTTTCTGCACTTTGTAATAAAAGCCATTCTAAATGGATTAGGTTGATATCTCATTGTGGTTTTAATTTGCAATGTCCTGATGATTAATGATGCTCAGCATTCTTTCCATATGTTTATTGGCCACTTGTCTATCTTCTTTTGAAAATCTTCTGTTCATGTCTTCCCCCCACATTCTAATAGGACTGATTGTTCTTTTTTTTTCCTTGCTGATTTGTCTGAGTTTTTTGTAGGTTCTGGATATTAGACCTTTATTGAATGTACAGTTTGTGAATATTTTCTCCCATTTTGTAGGCTGAATACTTGCTCTGTTGATTATTTCCTTTGCTGTGCAGAAGCTTTTTAATTTAATAGATTGATTGGTATCCTGATTGGGAGGTTTCCACAGCACCAAACTCCCTGCCAGGGATTGGATAACTTATGGATAACAGTTTTACATTTAGCCTGTGACCTTAACGCAAGGTCTCAAGGTGGCCCTCACAGTCAAGGAGTTGACCTACTGTGATGGACCTGAAGTCACCTGAAGTTCACCAAAATCTCAGAAGAGGGCCTCATACACAGTATACACCTTATTGCTCCTTTGGGAGCAATGGCTTAATGGGCTATGTGTATATGGGTTTGCCTGATGGCTATACCTTAAAAAAATGAGGACCTTTGGTGAGGAAGGTGCTAGTCAGGTCTGAGACTGGGTCTTCATAAAGAATAGTGAGATTTGATTGAGAAATCAGGGTGTTTCATTGCTTCTGCCAGCTGAAGGTAATTGAAGCTGGAGGGGGAGGAAGGTCA
This sequence comes from Loris lydekkerianus, assembly GCA_963574355.1. Taxonomy (NCBI): domain Eukaryota; kingdom Metazoa; phylum Chordata; class Mammalia; order Primates; family Lorisidae; genus Loris; species Loris lydekkerianus. The sequence goes on from CAUYPK010099144.1 coordinate 23,288, forward strand.
TGCATTTATGTGTGTGGCTGTATTCTAGTCAGGTATGCCTTGAGGTCTTTAGCTTTTAAGATCTATAAGTTAAATTTCACGAAAGAGATCATCCATCTTGCTTGGCACAGGCTGAGCCACTTGATGGTAATATTGCTAATAGCGGATAACATTTATGGAGCACTTAGGACTATGCAGGGCCTTATGCTAAATGCTTTCCTTGGACCTTTACCCCCTGTGGGAAAGTCACAGGTCATTCTGCCCATTCTGCCTAGTGAGTGGACTGGGGCTGGGGAGGTAGCATCATGTTCATGCTCACACAGGTAAGGCTTTCTGGGAGTGGCTCTCAAACCCACACCAGTCAGACTCCCAGGAGCACCTTCTTAATCAGGGTGCAATGCTGTCTCAGGAATTTAGAGTTTGAATGAACGGTCAGGCTGTCACTTTCTATTCTCTAGGTGGACACCAATATGGAGCTTGAATATAACTGTGTTGATCAGGAAAGTTTTCTCTACCTGAGATATCTTGTTTTTGTCTAGTTTTTAATTGAACAAAAACCATGCACCTGGAAGCACAAAGCTGTTTCCTGCTTCTTTGGGCTTACATGGAGCTGCTGATCTCTGTGGATGCGTTCTCAGTGGCTGATGCTGACTGGTATGGAAAGGAGGTGTGGAGGGGGAGGGACCAGCATAGATAAACCACGAGTGCAGTTCTGTAGAGCAGGATCCCAGATGTAGGCTGGGTGCAGCTGGCAAGGGCTAGGAAGAGGAGTGCATGGGGAAGCTCACGGCTCATCCTATAATCTGGGGAACTTTCTCCCGGTGAAATCCATGTTCATCTAGCTCTGCTTGAATCACGCCATTCTCATGAGGCAGAAAGAACCCAAGAGTGCTTCTGTTCACTGGAAACTTACTGGTATCTGAAGCTCCTAGAATCTATGAATGAAGTTCTGAACACTGTAATTTTGGTAGGAGTTGAGCTTGGAAGCTGGGAAAGGCAGTAAACTAACGTACCAGGTGAATTTGCAGGTTACTGAGCAGTTTGGTCATTCTGCCATGGTACACTTTTGTGAGATTACCTATATTTATTGTAGCTTTTACTATCTGCTGACTGGAAGCCTGCTGATCTCTTTAAGGTCCTAAAAATGTAGAAAGACTGTCTTGCAGTATATTATCTCTTTGTTTTAGGAACAGTATTGCTTTGGACACAGCATCTGGCTGATCTTAAAATGTTTATCTTTTAAAGTAAAAATAAAATAAATTTTATTTATTAAGGGGAAGTGAATTTCACTTTATTATAGTTAACATTAATAAAAACAAAAGTATTATGTTAGAAAATGTTACTGCATCAGGATTATTTGCTGATTTTAAGTGGTATTGTAAAATAATTAAAAAAAAATTTTTTTTCTAAAGGATAATACTTTAAATCTTCTACTTGATCGCAAGGCTTAGAGTGTCCTGTGGTTTTAACAATCTGGAAAGCCTAGCTTGGGGTCTGTATGAGATATTCTGTGCATGAGAGCCCACACTTTATAAGCTATGATGAGAATACAGATTGGCTGGAATACTTGGAGTGATAACTCCCACTATTAAGTTTATGGTATTGTCCAGGGTTAGATCTCACTCATGACGGTGGCAATAGCTCACATTTACAAGGCGCTTTCATCTTGAAGGATTCCAGGGTGTCCTCTGAGCATATTTCTAGAGGAATGACTATTCTCTGAGATGCAGCCGTTTCTTATAAGAGTGACACCACGCCCCACTGGTAGTGCCCTCACGACACTAAGATACCCACTGAGGACAAGGGTGATGAAGACAGTCAGTTAGGCTTTAATTTTAAAGCAACAAAATCTACTTACCCAACTCAACTGCACACCAACATCACTCAACATCCTTCAAAAGGTCTTTAGGACGCCTGCGATGATTATGAAGTCAGAGTGTGACTTTTATATGGTCGGGATAGAACACAGTCCCTTAACTTGGTGCCAACTTAGTATTTTTATTTTCAGTGGTAATAGTTCTCTCTTCTGACTTCATAAAAAAAACAGATGCTCTGTGTTCCTTCCACTATCCATGTGTTCCCTGGAAATTTCTAATTTCTCTATTTCCTTTGTTTATGTCTGTGTAGGGTCTCCTCACGAGGAAGTAATTGATAGTCAGGGAAAGACACCACAGAGGTTTTAAATTCCTCCCAGATATCTGCCTTTGTCAGAGCAAATACAATTCAAAAATAAGAGACTTAATTCTCCCTGATGAAAATAAAGGATGAAATTCTCCCTCTTTCTTTTCATAGAGGACTTGTTTTAGAAAATGCGTCATTTTAATGCTTTTTGCTGTCCCTTCAAAATACATGTAAATGATTTTAAAAGCTAAATTTGTCTCTTACCAGATTTATGGTCCAAGAATGTTTTCCTTATGGACCTGGGAGCTATCTCTCTCTTTGAAAAGTTATTATCAAGAGAGAGAGTGACCTTTTTTTTTTTTTTTTTTTCTTTCCAGCCTCTTGGGAGGGTGGGAGCTTAACATCAGAGGGTAGCTGATTCCAAAACTCTCTCCTATCATATAAATAATAAAAATAGATTTAGTTTTTTCTTTGGGTAAAGCCAACTAGCTAACACAAATGGGTTACTCCAATTACCAAATGAATTTGGGATGAACTTTGTGTGACAAGTGGTGCTTTGAGTCCTCTTGCTCGAGGACTAGTTCCTTTTCATCTTGAGAATGTGTATGTGGTAGGTTGTGTCCACTGGGCTGTGAACAAAGGAAATTTCTTCTTGTCTTTTCAATCTCTTAGCAGATTGGCTGTGATGGGCACCATGCTCAGGTTCAATGTTTATTCCTAAAACCTTGCTTTCTCTTCCATCTTTATGAAGAGATTTTCTGAGTTGGCAGAAGATTTTTTTTTTTTAGAAATTTTATTTCCTTAACACCTTCCTTTGAAACAGTTCCCGTGGGTTGGTTAGTGGAGTTTTATTAAACAGCCGAGGCACGGTGTCGGCGTCCCTGTGGGAGGGTGACATGGGCGATGAGAGCGTTTAGCCCGTGCTGGTGACTCCCTATGTGCTGGGCACTTTGCCATGGGCTTTAAGGCATGCTGTTTTCTATTCTGAGGAAACCTGGAGAGGTCACTTTAATTTTCTTGTACATTTTAAAAGATAAAAAGGTGACTATTAACAATAACATTATCATTACATTTAATGTATACATTTTTAAAAACATGGAGGGCTAGATTGAAAATTCCCCAATTTTACTTCTGAGTGTCTTTGAGCCTTTGAGTCTTTCTGCAGTCATGTGCCTCTGAGCCTTAACACCTGCTCTGGATTCTTCCTTCCTTCCTCTCTTCCTTACTGATCTCAGCGAGGCCTGTGTAGAGGCGGGGGTCCGGGGGTTAAGGTAGGGGCAGGGGCTGTGTTCCAGTTGGTGCTGCCACAGCTAGATGGCAGCTTAATTATATATCGTAAATCCAGCGTAGGCCCAAAGCTACTGAAGGGAGATTCCTATTGGTCTTATTACATTAACATTTGGCCAGAATAAGCATAGTTCTTTTTATTTAAAATGTTTCCTTTTGCCATATTAAGATTCTCCATAAAACATTCTCAAATCTTTTCTTTCAATAACTTTCAGACTCGTATTTAATTCTAGTAAATTCATTAGCATTTACAACCCGATAATCTATATGATACATTCAGTGCAGTGAGTACAAAGAAAGTCAATAATTATTAGATATTATAGACCAAATTATAGAAGGTGGTACGGGAGTGGGAGGTGGAGTTGAAGACAGGGCGGTGTACACCATGACCTTGAATGTGACTCCTGTTATTACATATTTTTTATATGGATGTGGGAAAATTCTATAACCCCTCCCTGAGTCTGTCTTCTCATATTCTGGGTTGGGATAATGTTAGATGATATATTAAAATCTAAAACATTTTTAGGGAAAAATCAGGGAGTAGAATGAGGAGTGGAGAATCCTGGGGTGGGGGCTGCAGTGGGCTCCTGTACAGACAGGGCTTGGGATAACTTCCAGGTACCAAGGCCCGGGTAAGAATGTGATATAGTTCCTCTATAGCAACTCCCAGGTACCAAGGCCCGGGTAAGAGTGTGATATAGTTCTTCTCTAGCAACTCCCAGGTACCAAGGTCTGGGTAAGAATGTGATATAGTTCCTCTATAGCAACTCCACTCACTCACCCATGGGTTGCCGGTAACTGGTGCTCAGGGGGCACAAGATGGTGCATCTCAGGGGTGGTCTATAGACAGACTGCATTGGAATTTTCTGGCCTGAAGTCACCAAGCCAGTGGACTCAGAAGCAGCAGCAGTGGGGCTTGGATGTTTGCATTTGATTAACAGACCAGATGACTCTTACGTATACTGTATTTGAAAATCACTCTTCGTGTGATATTGTAGACATTGTGGAATACTGTTTAGCCATAAAATTGAAGTAATGTCCTTGGATGGAATAAAAGACCATTATCCTGAGTGAAGTAACTCAGGAATGGAAAATAAACCTTACACGTTCTCCTTGGTAGGTGGGAGTGTACCCTGGCCACACTGTGGGGTGGCCAGACACTGAGGACTCCAACAGGTAGGAGGGTGAGGGATGAAAAGTTACCTCCTGGGTACAATGTCCCCTATTCAGGTGGTGGGTACACCGCAGGCCCAGACTTCACCACTACGCAATATGACCACATCACAAGCTGCACTTAGACCCCCTAAATGTATAACAATTAAAAAACCCCCCCTTTTTTTTCTAAGCAGTGAAGGGCACCAAGATAAGTCTGCTCTCCATGGCCAGGTGTTCATCCCCGTCAGTGTCCTTCTGCTGTTTTATCTTGTCACTCATTGACATTTGTACTTAAAAAATGTGAATTAATTCTAAAATTTGCTCAAGCTGATTTAGCAATTGTGCTGCTAAGAATTGCATAGAAATGTATTGCCAGTCAGACGTCTGGCTCACGTTTGGATCAGGCCTTTCCTCCTGTCCCCCAGAAGATGAGAATGCTGCTGGCCTTGTGATGTCTCCATCTTCCTTTGCATCAGAGGGGGCTCTGCTGGGTCACCTCAGCTCCAGAGAGCAGACCGGCCGGCCCTGCAGGAAGCTGGATCAACGCCCCTGAGCCCATCCTCTGCATCCAGTGCCGTGTTGTCACCTTGACCAGCCAGTCTCCACACTCTGCTGCAGAGTGTTTCAGGCACGGAAACCAGAAACCACCATCCTGAAATCGACCTGTCCCAGTATGTAGGTTTGTAGCCCTGTGCTGGGGGCAGGGGCACAAGGCTGAGTGTTAAGATCGGAATCTCCTCAGTGAGCCAAGCAGAGAATCTTTCCTTTTATTCACAAAGTTTGCCTCCACAGTTGCTCCTTAATTTTTAAGACAGAAGATGGAGATTGGAAAGTGTGTAAGGTATTGACATAATTAATGGTCAGAGAGTTCGATACATTGAACCAGAGCAGAGCAATTTCATTTTCCAACCAGCAGCAGAAAACATCCCTGACCGGGTGGCCATACGTACTTTCTGGTGATAGAAAGCCTGCCGGCTGCAGGGACGGCTGCAGGAGAGGGAGGCTGGAGGGATGTGGGTGTGAGTCTGCGTGTTTCCAACATGCAGAGATAACGTTACTGCACAAAGCAAACTGGTTTCTAATGTCAGTAGAATTGGTGAGGCTGTTTCTTCGCTTTGGGCATGAAGATAGACTGGTAGGAATGGGGGTGATAATAAAAAGTGCCCCCCACTGAGCTGCTGTGATGTGACTCAGCATAGCGGGGATTCTGGCAATAGCTGCTTCATGGGGTGGTTTTATAACCAAATTGGTCATGTGAGCAAGATGCTTAACATCGTACATGGCACAAAGAAAGGACTTGAGGAAGGTCAGTTACTACTGATTTTCTTACTGACCCTTTGAGAGGCAAAAATCGATTATTACTGATTTTCTTACTGACCCTTTGAGAGGCAGCCTAGTGTAACCCAAGGTAAGGGCACAAGCTCTGACCTTGCCCTGCCTGGTTTAAGTCCAGGTTCTCTGCTGGGGCCAAGTGAACATCTTGGTGTCATTTTCCTTTCGTGTGAAATGGGAGTCATAACTCTATCCACACCGTAGAAATGTTACAGGATTAAATGTGTTTAAGACAAGGCCTGGCCCATAACACAAATGTTTATCATTTTTTTAAATGTTTATTTGCTCTATTGTTAACCCTGAGAAAAACAATTGGGTGCGTGAGTTATCTACATTTTATAGATCCTCATCTATAAAGTCCCCATAAAGTGACTTCTCAAGACATAAAGCTTAAAAGTGCTGGAGCCGTAGCTTGAACTGTCACACTGCTGTTTTCAAAGCCTCTTGCTTTCCTCCTGGGCAGGGCTGCCCTGCCAGCAAGCGCAGAATGTTCTGGAATTCCGCTTTTAGACCACACTTAGTTCCTTCGGCTTATTAGCCTGAAAAATTACTGTATTCCCTTTATGAGAATGTTAGTCTATAATATTTTACTGGCCTATCACTTGATTTATTTGAAGTCAAGCCTGAGTTCATGTTATTGCTATCGTTATGGTTATTTTTAGAACTTGGTTACATGGGCTCCTAGAAACAAAAATTAAAATTTTCATTACTAAACAGTAAATCTTTTATGGGGGGGGCAGACTGATATTTAGCATTCTTATCTACATGATTTATTTTGGCTTTTCCTAGGCACATTTAATGAGAGTAGTACATTATTTAAAACTTGGTATGTCTATGCCAGAATTTGTCGGTTTCTGTTGGATGAAGGAATTGGAGAGGAGGAGTTTGCAGCTTTGAGGACAAGTTAAGTTATAATAAACTCAGCAAGTTAGAAAACTGGAAAAAGTAACTTATTAATACACCAAAAGTTGGGGTGTTCTCACAGAGCAGGTACTAAATGATCAAAGCAGGGTCTACCCTCAGGGAAGTGAGGCTGTATGAAACAGTGCGTGTGTGTTGGGGATTTGTGCCAACAGCTAGTATACGTAAGCCTAAGCTGTCTGCTTAGATTTGAGTTCATCCCCACCAAAACTCACGGTGAAATCTGATCCTCAGTGTGGCAGTGTTTGCAGGGAAGGCCTACAGGGAAGCATTTGGGGCTGGGAGCTGATCGATCACAAATGGTGCTGCTCTTGGACATAGTGAGTGAGTTCTCGCCCTCTTGAGACTGGACTAGTTCTTGCAGGAAATGATTAATTCTTGAGAGAGTGGGTTGTAATAAAGCTAGGAGGCCCCTGGCTTTGCCTCCTTGGATGTGTCTGCTTCTCCTTGGAACTTGAAGGAGTTCTGATGCAGTGGGAAGGCCCTTGCCAGAAGCCAGTCTGTGCCCTTCATCGCCCCAGCCAGTGGAGCCCTGAGCTGAACCATCCTCTTTTCCTCATAACTCATCAGTCTTGGGTATGCTGTCAGCAGCACTGCTCATCCTGCTATGCGCCTGAAACCTGACCATCAGCGGTGACATCGTCTTCCTTTACTCATCAGTGGTAGGGCCAAGGGGTGACTTTAGCTTCAGCTTCTTCCATGTCCTATTCTTTAGCCTGGATCATTGACGTTTTTAAATTCTCACTTAAAGTCTGAAGTCTAGGAAAGCACAATTAAAGACAAGTTTCTTACCTCCCTGCCCACCAGATAATTCCTCCAAGTCCTTTCTCTAACAAAATTCCTGAACCACCACTGTCTCCCACCGTCAGAGTGACTCCCTGTGAGTCTAACTTTCCCAATGCTGTAACTTTGGCTTCTATTGTTGAAGACACTGCAATCTTATCTTTGGTGCTAATTTCCTAGTGTCTGTTTTATAAGCTAAATTTCCTCTTCCCACCCCTTCTGGAACAGGTAGGTGTTGATGTATTTGCAGCTGATGTTTTCTGAAACACTGTGCTTTATTATAATCCCCGGGTTTTCTGCGTTTGTTAGCTCTTCCGTGAGCACTGTGATATAGCTGTGTTGATGGAATGAACTACTGTGACTCCATACTAATGAAGAAAGTGATTTTCAGTCACAGATCAATTAAGCAGATGTATTGACTTGTTGCAAATTTTACTTTAGGCTTCTTATAGAGATTGTGTAGATTCTGAATGTATAGGCTATCAAAATTTTACTTTCCACTTCTCACGGATTTTTATTTCCACCCCCACCCTCGTCCTTGGCTTTGTACTTGTCCTTTTATTTTAAAATTCAAACACATGCTATTTCACTTACAGAGTGAGAGACAAGATATCCATATATTGTTCTATCTTGACTTCCAATTTTTTTGAGCCTAAAATTCAACCTCATTTATCACTTATAAAGGCACTTTGAATAAAAGGGACAGACAGCACAAATGCCGACAGTGTGTCATTTCTCTCTATCTGTAACAATGCCATTGCTAATGGTTCTATGGGTATACATTAAAAACACAACCTAACAAAGACAGCAAAAAATTTATAAATTTATGAGAAGTCATTTGTCATGTTCTCTTCTCAGAATTCTCACTTATCATAAAATATCCTGAGATGATCCAGCTTGGAGCAAGTGAACCATCAGCAAAGGGTGCTGTATTAATGGGTGTCGGGACAATGAGAATGATGTGTCTGAATGAGGAATAAATTGGTTCACTTTGGTGGTGCATAAATTCTATCAGGCCGTTTGAACACAGTTTAATAAATTTTGTTTCATTGCATGAAATGGTCTCCCATTAGTTGGGAAGACTGGCAGTGTCTCTGAGAAGGAAGAAAGTGACAAGAATAAATCACAAAATGTGAAGGTTAGGTTAACCGACCAACCTGAGTCAGTACGTTTCTGAGGAAGAGAAAACGTGGGGTAGAGGGCAGGTTGGCGGGGTCTGCTGCAGAGCTTACCTGCTGATTTGGCATTCCCTGTCCTACCCCCCCTGTACCATTTGTCTACATTTGGTTACTATATTAGTTATCTATTGCTCTGTAACAAATTATCCCACATGTAGTGGCCCAACAGCATGCATTTATCATCTTACAGTTTCTGTGCTTCAGGAGTCCAGGCAAATCTTAGTGAGGTCCTCTGAAATGATACAGTCAAGATGTTGGTCAGGGCAATGGATCAGCTTCCAAGGCTACTCAGGTAATGGACGAATTTCATTTCTTTGCAGCTGGGAGACAGCCGTGGCATCTTGCTTGCTCCTGTTCAGAGGCTGACCACAGCTCTGAGAGGCTGCCCTCAGGCCACTGCCATATCTCCCTCTCTGGAGGGTCTGTCAAATCACAGAGGTTTGCATCTTCAAAGCCAGCATGGAAGAAGGAAAGCAAGACTCAAATTTGTTAGCAGGATGGGATGTGACGTGAACTGATCTCAGAGGTGCAGCCCACCACCTCTGCCGTCTTCGGTGGGCTAAAAGAAAGTCTCAAGTCCCACCCATACTAAAGGGGAGGTGACCTCACAAGGGCAAGAAAGCCAGGAGGCAGGATCACCGGGCCACTTAAAATCTGTCTTCCACATTGAGTCAGGACATTTGAGTCACACAGTGGACATAACTCCTCTCATAGGGCATAAAGCAACTCCAAGATGGTGATCTGCCTGCAGTCTCCTGGCAGAATGTCAGGGAACCTTCTTGTAGAGGGGGTGGCTGCTCTTTGGACTTTTTGCTTTAATATCTGACTTTTTCATTGTTGATTGCTGTGCTTATCTTTAGAGGTTATGTTGGATGAAGTTGCAATGAACTAAAAACTATCTTGGACTGTTTCCATCTATTAGAGATTTGCTTGGTGGGAGGAGCACAGGTGTTCTTTTGAGTTATATTAAGTGACTTTGGTATTCTCTACAGTATAATTCTTACTCAGTTACTGAGAAGAAATACACGAATATCTCTGATGTATCTACTGCCATGCAGGCTAACATTTTTGCAAAATCTTCTGTATCTATATATTTGCTTAAAAATAGAGGTAATTAGTTGCAATCATTGACCCTAGAAATAAGAAAGCTTTTTATTTAAAGATGTTTAGAGCTGGTGATGATTTATGGTCAAGATGGTCATTATTTAGGTTTTTAAGGCTCTGAGAATGGCTTATTGCTCCCGGAGGAGCTGACTTATAGAATGCTACTCTTCTCTTTGTTTTGATGGTTTTCCTGTCATAATGATTAATTTATTTTTTTCCTCCTCATTCTTAGCGGCCCCATCCCTAGTCATTTATGCTCCACATTGCCTCTGGGCATCCTTAATGCCTGTGCTCCCACATCCACAGGCCTAGTAGGAATAGCGTGCTCTGCCTCAGAAGTGAATGCTAATTGAATTTGCTTTTGCATTCGCCGATTTTAATGGGGCTCTGGAGTGTTGTTCAGTGACATCTTTTATGAGGAAGATGCTAAAAAAAATTAACATGTTGCATTTAGTAAATTAGCAATTACTTAGCTCCGTTATATCAAAACCAGTCACCCACATTTATTAATATTATATTCAGAAAGCAGGGCTTTTATTGCAGGCTTCAGGTCTCTCTATTTCCATGGGACAGTGTCTGTGTAATATTGTCTCAAACAAACAAACAAACAAACCCCCCAAACCTCAAAGAATGTAATGAATGAATTCTTGGTGAAAAACTCTAAACTGTAGGAACCATTGCTATTCATTTCTTCTTTCTTCCTTACAGACAGACCTCTCCCAGATGCTGTCAGCGAAAGCTGATCTGTCCACAGTTGCACAAGTAAATGTTGGTTGTCTCATTTCATCTTTGGGTTGCATTTTTCTCACCATGTTTAGACAAAGGCAGCGACATATGCAATTGGACTGCATGTGCACTTTGGGGGAAATTAATTTTGCTGTTATAAAGAGGCATAAGGAGAAATAGTATCTCTTCTAGTTTTTTGGATTTGTTGTGTTTACTTCGATAGCTGGAGCTCTGGCAGCCATTTTGATGTTATGAGTAGAGTTGACGTGTTGAGAAGAGCAGAGTGGAGAGAGAGAAAAAACTTGAATCTATATTATGTTACTTGACTACTGAATTAGCCTGTCCTGGAACTGCCCCACCATAATACATTAGAAATTATGTTTCTACTATAACAAAATATCATTATTATTTAGGCCAGCTCAGTCCTTATTCATTTTCTTCCATTCTCTTTCTCTCTCTTTCCATTTGCAAGCAAACGCACAAACCATGACTTACTCACAAAGGTAGCTAAGAGCATCTGTAGGGTATCTAAAGGTGAGACTCTTGCCAAACCTTCTTCCTCCTGCTGCCACCTCGAGCTGGAGATTCCTACTCATTATTTTTAGATCAGTTGTTGAAAGCCTTAATTTTTTATTTTTTTATTTGTGAATAAGATTAAGGAGCAAAGGGAAAATGGATCTACTGCCTTTCTCTACCAAGCAGCTATTTATTTGCTGAATGGATTTAGAAACCAGCTCTTTATTAAAAAAAAAAAAAAAAAAAAAATCACAGAGGTTTTCAACTCTGGCTTATGCTTTCTTAGTTACTAGGCCCCAGTCTAAAGCCAGGAATCTGGAATCTAGACCCAAAGCTGCTCCTGCTTGTAGGTCAGGGGAAGGTCATTTATAAACTCCATGTCTTAGATTCCTGCCTAGGAAATGGGGCAGGCTACCCAGTGTTTCCACACTTCTCTGATGATAAAACCTTTTTCCATATGGGGTAGTGGTGGGGATATTGTATCCAGCTTTTCTATTCATAGGCTGTGTGATCCTGGGTATGGGAGCTAAGGTCTCTAAACTTTGGAGTCCTTGTTTATAAAGTACAAATAATGCCTCACCAGGCTCTGGGGAGCATTGAATGTAATGTGAATATAAAAGTGCTTTTTTGAACAGCAAAGCCATGTGTAAATGTGAGGGGAGAGCATATCACTGTCATTGTCATCGGGACCTATCTTTTTTGTAGTTCCCTGTGTAGCCTAGATTATCTTTTTCACTCTAATTTATTATTATCCTTGAACTCTACTCCAGTAGAGTTCCCAAGATGCTTTCAGAGGCTCTGTAAGGTCAAAATTGTTCTCATAATGATACAAACATGTTATTTGCCATTTTCACTCATTTTCTCACAGTTGGAGTTTTCTAGAAGCTCCATGATTTGTGATATCACAACAGATTAAAGAGAAACAGAGATGAGACTTCTAATAGGACAAGTTCACAAAAATATAAACCAACACTGTTCTTCTCTTCACTTTTTTTGGGGGAGGAAAACATAGTTGTTTTTCATAAAAATATGTCATTTATGTTAACATGTAATGGGTTTGTTTTAGTTATTTTAAAATGAATTAATATGATTTTGAAGACATCTTTCCTTAATTTCTAATACAGTAGGTATCCATTGGTCTAATCCACACTAATAAAAGATCTTTGAAGTCTATAATGATCTTTAGGATGGTAAGGGGTCCTGTAGCCAAACCGTCTGGGACTGGGCTGACTTTTTCTGGATCTGGAAAAAGCACCCAGCTCCCAGTCTTTACGGCTCTCCAGGTTGGATTTCTTGGCTTCCATACTGATGGTTCCCAGCTAAGGGCCAGCTTCTAGCTTCCCTGCCCTTTCCCCCGGCTTTCTGTGCTCCTCCCCGAACACTGCCATCTGGGCTGATCTCCATTTTCTTTATTTCACAGTTGCTCTTTTTTCTCTTTCTTGATGCTTTGGGAGACCTGGGCAAGTTCTCTCTAGAGAGCTCTACACAGTTATACACTTTTGTTTGTTTTTCTTCACTTTGGTTTATTCTTCCCCACAGCCAAACTCACATCTGCTTTGGCAGGATCCCCCCAGCATTGAATCTCAGGGGGAGTCAGAGCCTCATTTCCTACTTTTTTTTTTTTTTTTTCCATCTCCCACTTTGGAAACTAAAGGGAGCAGACACTCCTTAGTGGTGACTGCTGGGTTCAGTGAGGTGACCAGGGCTGGGCCACCCTCACCTGCCTGGAGCTCTGGCTCTGGGGCTGGTGGGATGAACAGAGGCATCTTAGGAATACTTAGGACTTACTTGTGGCCACATACGGTGTCCAGTGTCATGGTGCAGAAGCACAGGGCCCAGCGAGAGCATGGTCTGTGGCGACTGGGCAGTGCTGATGGTGGTCCGGTGCTGCACAGTCTGGGGACCCTGCCACATTGCTGCCTTCATCCTGGGCCTTACTGTCAATTCTGCAAGCTCCTTGATTTCTTTTCAATATACATATTTCTCTTATTACTTTATTTTAATTAATTAATTGAAGCAGAATCTTTCTCTGTTGTCCAGGCTAGTGTGCCCTGGCCTCAGCTTAGCTCACAGAAACCTCTAACTCCTGAGTTCAAGTGATCCTCCTGCCTCAGCCTCCTATGTAGCTTGGACTACAGGTGCCCGCCACAATGCCTGGCTAATTTTTCTATGTTTAGTAGAGATGGGGTCTCACTCATGCTCAGGGTGGTCTTGAACTCCTGAACTCAAGGGATCCTCTTGCCTTGGCCACCCAGAGTGTGATGGTTACAGGTGTGAGCCACCATGCCTGGACTTATTATTTCATTTTTAATTCTGATGGCCACATAATGGTTGTATTTATTTATGGAGTATGTGTGATATTTTAATACAGGCATACAATGTTTAATAATCAAATTAGGGTAACTGGGGAATATATTGTATTTCTTTCCTGCCTAAATTAATCAGAGATCATTTCTACTGTTTGTAAGCAGTAATGGCTAACACTCAAATAGTGCTTGCTGTGCGCCAGGCACCTTTCTAAGCACTTTCTACATATTAATTCACTGAATACTACCAACAATGTGGTGAGGAAGGTACTGCTATAATCCTCTTTTTGCATGAGGGGAAAATATGATAGAGAGAAGTTAAATGATGTTCCCTGAATCACAAAGACAGTAGTAAGCAGCCGTGCCAGGGTGTGCCCAGGCGGCCGGGCTCTGTGCCTGGGCCTTTACGCTGAGCACTGCTGCTGACTGACACACATGTGACAGTGGATACAAAGGGATAAGTCTAAATGACCCTTTGGCAAGCAATGGGGGCTGGAGCCACAGGAAATCTGAGGCTTTTTGTCCACTCTTACAACAATAATCTTTTTGACATGCAGGCATGTGCCTTTATTTGCATAGGAAGTCAAAAAGACTAGCAGCAGAGTAATTAGCAGTTGTTTATTACAGGGATGTTTCTAAATGTTTTTTAATTTTTCTTTCCAGTTGTGGAAAGAAATAGATTCTTTCCATGTAATTGATATGGATTATAATGTGAATCTCTTTACGATTTGTCAAGTAAGGGTGATAATAGCTACTCTACCTTTCAAAAATACACACACACACACACTCACATGTACACACACATGCATACATACACACATAGTTAATGTAGGTAACTGGCTGTTGCTTGGTGTGTCCCCATAACTCAGAATAACCGGGGTAAGGTTTATCTCCTATCCCGCCAGCCCCACACTCCCCCTCTCCCCAGAGGCTAAGGAAGGGAACATGAATACTAAGGCTTATTTTATTTAAGCCATATAATGCACACCAGGCAATAGGATTAATAAAAAGGAAGAAAAAAAATCAGACAATAAATAGCTGTTAGGGCATTAGCTCAGCTCTCTACACTGCATTGTGTAATTTACAAACCACATGTCTTTTCAGCAATTACATCATCAGGAACAGTCAAAATTATATTTCAATGATCACTTTTAAAGCTACAGCAGTGGCACTCTGGCATTAATATTAATAACTCTGTGCATGCTTATGGAAAGCTAGTATCTGTGGTTCAGTAAATGCTACTACTTAAGTTGGAGTTGTTCTTATTTTTTATGGATCTAACATGCTACGGCTTTAACCTTCACTAGAGTGTTCCTTGTTCTCCAAGAGGCTCATAATCCCACTCAAACAAAGGCCACAGACTCCGACAATGACGTGCAGTTGGACTTTGGGAGAAGGGAAGGGGACTCAGGGAGCCTGCTTTGCAGTTTCAGGAAGATGATTCTGAATTGTTCCATCTCGAAAGCTCTGGCAATTTTGTGAGGAGGCGGGATGAGTGGAGATGAGTTCTGATCTGGTGAAACGGGCTGTGTGTGAATCCAGCTGGCGCCCTGGTCTGCAGGCGGGTCACCTCCTGCTCCAGGTGAAGGCAGCGGCACACCATGTCCGGTTTTGGGAGAGAGTGAGGCAAGACCTGAATTCTCGCTATCCTTTCCTGGGTTGTCAGAAGCCTTTAGACAGCCTAAAAAACTCCTGTTCTGAACTTTAGGAGTGGCCAAAGTAAGGCTTCAGGCAGAATTTGGCTCCAGGAGTCCTGAGCCCTGCAAGAGTTCAGTTTAGATTTCTGCATTTGGGCCAGTTTTACCAGAGGGCCACTCTTTGATCACCACCCTGGTTAAGGCTGTATAATTCTGAGCCTTTCAAGTCCTTCTCGTGAAATGCTCCAACTCTGCTAGGAAAACTGGGTCGAGCAGAGCTTACATTCCTCGTGGAAATCATTTCGTGGAAGTATTCATTGCTCTCTGCCATTTTTATGGAAAATCAGGGAAAGTAATTGAAACAATACAATTTCTTGTTGGAACTTATGGATGCTAATAAGTAATCACATTTCTGTATTAGCTTTCAGGTGTAATTTATTAATAGACCTCAGATGCAGCCACAGAGCCATCAAACTGCCTGGTGCCACCTCTTTCCCTCGTTGTGTCATCACCCCTCATGCGGAACACACGTGTCGCCTCTATACTTCTTTCTATTTATAGCTGTTGGTTTGTTTATCTCTCACCCTACATTTGGTAAATCTTCAGAATTTTAAGAGGGGTGAAAGATTGATACTGTCTACTCTGTCTTATACCCATCCACAGTGTCTTGAAAAGTGAGGACTTCTGGGTGTCCTTCAAAAGTGTTCCTTCTGTGGGCCTTTCTAGAAGTTGTGTCACTGGGGTATGCCAGGGTAGAGAGGAGGACATTGACTCGGCCCCCTGGAGTGAAGAATCAAGGTGACAAATTGAACTTTTAACACCTACAGGGCTGGGAATTGCTTTTGATCTGTCTTCTGTAGTTTGTTTAGCTGGATATACTTTTCATACCTGGAGCACACTCTGCAAAACATAGTCACGTGACACATATGTAGTGCTTACATAGGAAAAGAGATCAGACTAAGTCTGAGCATTTTGAAATGGAATTGGTGGAAATCCTAGAAGATCCAGATTAATGAAAGCTACAAAATGAGGGAACGTTCACACTGTAGATTTAAGAGAATTAATGCTTTAGTGGTAAGGATCCACAGGCCTTGGAACTCAGCAGTGTTGACAAAATATTGCAACCCATCTTGGGCATGCACAGAGACCAGGCCTTGAGTCAGAACCTAGTGTTAATTGGTGCAGCTGAACCTCATAGCTGCTGAGTAGAAGAAAAAGTGGGGAATAACTCTCTCTTCATCTCCACAGCGTGCTTTGACAGAGGGAGCTGCTGTCCACTGGCTATTAGGAGGAACTGACCTGCTGGTGGTGAATGATGAAGAGTTTTGCTAGCAATTGACAGTCCACCCCACCTGGCCTGGTACTAAATGCAAAATGGTAGAGAGTCAGAGCAAAATGAATAAACACAGGCAGTTTGTCCTGGTGGACATCAGAGGGCGCTATGGACGAAATTGTCATTCATTCATTTGACAGATACAGAGTGTTTGGAATATAGCAGACACTGTTCTAGACACTGGGGATATAGCAGTAAACAAAGCAGAGAAAACTCCTTACCTTCACATAGAGAGACATAGACTAAGCAAAACAAGTAAAATATTGTTACTAAGGTTAGATAGTAAGAGCTATGAAACTATTAAGGCAGTAAAGACAGATAAGGATGTTTGGGGGTAAGGTTGTAATGTGAATAGGGCATTTAAGGAGCCCCACCCTAAGAGGAGCAGACACAGAGGGGAGTGCTCTAAAATGTGTTCTCATTCGTTCATTTCAGATGAATACCTGGAAGCTCTCTAAGTCTCTAGATCTCGCAAAGCTGAAATGAGGTATTTTAGGAGACTGACTTGTCAGAAGGAGAATGACCAGTTGAGGGGCTCTTCTGGAGGGAGCAGAGGCCTCTGCCATAGACTGCAGCTTCAGAGCTGCACTTACGCCAGTGTGAGCACGTGGAGTAGTGAGTGCCATGCAGATCAGAAGAGTGGACCGACCTTTTCTCATCACACCAGTCTCACTTCTGCAGTTATCACACTGTTTACTCCATCACAGTCTAAGAAAGACGACTGGTTTGCATTCGGGACAGCAAGATCAGCATGGCCAGTAGGATCAATACCATATCAGTGGAAAGCACTGTGGATCTTTAATCTACTGAGTAGAGTTAGAGGGCTGACCTGTTGGCTGGGTGTAGGAATTTCCAAGTTTTTAATGGGAAGAAGACATTATTTGCAAAAAAAAAAAAAAAAAATTTATGTGGCATTAGAGAAAAAAAAGCACTAAATCCAACCCCAACAACAGCAAAATGGCTGTTCCCATGATGCTTTTCCAGAATGGCTGCCTTCATCCTACAACTCTCACACCTGTCAGCTGCAGGTCTGAAGCTGCAGTCTGCAGCAGAGGCCACCGTGCCCTCTGGAATAGCCCCTCAACTGGTCATTCTCCTTCTGACAAGACACTGCCTCTGGTAGTAAAAGTGTCAGTCTCCTAAAACATTTCATTTTAGTTTTGAGAGATCTAGAGATTTAAGAGAACTTCCAGCTGTTCATTTGAAATTCGTACCCCAGAAATCTCCACCATCTAATTCTGATTTTCTTCTACTTCAGATTAATATGAGGGCACATAATTAGGTTACAGTGTTTGCATTTGGTAGGTAAAGCCCCTGTTGTAGTTGTGGTCCACACACAAGAGGTGCCATATGTCCCTATAATATGTCCGTTAGGTGGGAGCTCACAAATCACCCTGCCTCCTCCCTGCGCCCCCTCCCCACCTCCTCCCTCCAACTTGAATTGAATCGAGTTTTTCTTGTGTGGGCATGTATTAGTTTGTCTACCAGCTTCATATTCATCCTGAGTACATTGGTTGCTTACTTTTCTGTTCTTTTGATATTTTACTAAGAAGAATGTGTTTCAACTTCATCCAGGTTAATACAAAAGATACATAGTCTCCATCTTTTTTTAATGGGATACATATATCACATAGAACTTACTGAAAATGTTTTCCCATACAAACTTTGAAATTCCATATGTACTCCCATAAATTATGCGTATCTAGAGTTTTTAACTTAAGATGATACTATGTGTGTGATCACAAATCACCTTATTTGCTGTGTGCTGTTTGATCAGTTATACACCCACATCTGCCTTTCAGCTCTGTTATTAGTGGGCATCTAGGTAGCTTTTAATTTTTCACCATTGTATCTTAAAAAGTCTTAAGACAGATTTCTAGTAATCATAAAATCTTAGCAACATAGGGACCTGTGATGGTTAACTTTATGGATCAGCTCAACTTGGCAAAAGGATGCTCAGATAGCTGGTAAAACATTATTTCTAGGTGTATCTGTGAGAGTGTTTGGGGAAGAGATTTATTAATAACTCTGAGCATAGGAGATCCACCTTCACCACTGTAGGTGAGTGTCATCCAGTCCGCAGAGGGCCTGGAGGGAACAAAGCAGAGGAGGAAGGATGAATTTGGCTCTATGTTGTAGAGCAGGAGCGTCCTTCTTCTTCTGCAGGGACATTGAATTCTGGAACTTACAGCTGCAGTAGCAACTCCCAGTCCCCTCCAACCTGTTTGCAGGCCTTTGGACTCAGTGGGAGTTACACCATCAGCTCTCCTGGTCTTGGGCCTTTGGGCTCAGAATACTTTACACCACCAACTTCCCTGGTTCTCCAGCTTACAGATGGCAGATGGTGGGACTTTTGGGCCTCCGTAAGGTGTGAGCCGAGTTCCATATGTATATTATTATACATACTCATATTACACACTAATGATTATCTATATTTTTCACATACATATGTATTCTATTTGTTATGTTTCTCTAGAGAACTCTGATATAGAATCTTGGTGCTTCTAGATGCTTTCCATTACTACATACATTTTTAGAATTATTGTCAGTTGCTTCAAAAAGACCTATAAGATTTTCATCTATTCTATGGGTAATTTGGGATTGGGTAGACATCCTAACAATTTTTAGGTCTTATTCCATTTGCTGAGATAACTGTACTTTTTAAGATTAAGTTTCAGTGTATAGACAACTTCACTATCTGATTACTCTTCTCACATAACCTTGGCAATAGGCAGCAGGAGAGTTTTTTTTCTAAATTAAATCATAGCTGTGTACATTAATGCGATCATGGGGCACCATACACTGGTTTTATAGACTGTTTGACATATTTTCATCACACTGGTTAACATAGCCTTCCTGGAATTTTCTTAGTTATTGTGCTAAGACATTTATATTC